>JBAGKK010132187.1:0-24701 GCA_037177015.1 Euceroptres primus
GAAAAATCGTCGAAATCGCCGCATTTATGGCTGCAGGGATGTTCAACGAAGGTCACAATGCGATTTTGGTGGTGATGCAACAGCTCGATTTGATAATTGGCCAGCGGTGCAAAATGTACGCCGAGGAGAGTGACGAGATACAACTCCACCGCGCGAACCGGAGCCAGAGCGAATCGACGAAAGAGGCTCGGACTGCTAGAAAAAAGGCATTGTTGGCTAAAAATGACTTCCACGAGGAGTGCGAGGGACTCCTCTATGGTGCTGGCATAGCTGATTAAAACATCTTGCCCGTGAGTTTTCATTAAAGACATTTCTTTTCTGTCCAAAAACTTTAAACGCGTTTTTCTCGAAACCACTTTTTTTAAGTCGGTAATCACGATTGCGAGTAGACTATTGAACTTAAGAACTCCAATGAGGGCTCATTTTGTAGATTAAAGTCACCGCTTGTGCTTAAAACTCGGATATCATTAAAAAAAATTGTTTAAACAATTTTTTAGTCGCTAATAACAAAAAAACGGTAAAAATCCGATTTTTTTGTTTTTGCACGAAATTGTTAATAAATTTTAATGTTTATTAACATTTGCGAGTTTTAAGCACACACCACAACCCTTACCTATAAAATGAGACGTGTTTCATGTATTTCAGATGATTGGTCTGGGGTGTAGCCTGATTACCGCATTTTGGGAGCCCTTCAGAAGATGGCTTCAACAGCCGCCATTTTCCATACTTTTCATTAAGTAAAAATAAAAATTTTTAGTTCATAGATGTACCTAAATATGTGCAAAATACCATAAAGCTGTCGTGTTGTTTTCTTATTAAAAAAAAATTCCAAAAACGACAATTTTTCGAGGCTCTAATTAGAGTGCTCCCCTTAAGTTTAATTATAATACGCTGATTATAGTTGCTCATCTCACCTTTATACTCTTCGAGAGATTATAAAACTTTTTGCTTCTGTTTTAAAGACTGAAAAAGTGATTAATTAATTAATAATTAAATTGTTCGTTTTATTTCTAACTTTGCAAATAGCTGATAAATTAATAATTAATTAACTATGTTTGGCAGTTTAAAATTTCGGGAAATGAAATATTTCTGGAAATTTAATAATTCGTTTATTTTATATTTCGGTAATTGTACAATTCGAGAATTTTTTTTATTCGGTAATTTATATTTTCAGCAATTTTTTATCGTTGATTTGTGTATCCGTTATTTCTTTTTGCATTATTTTGTATAAATCGCGAATATCCATGCAATTTTTTTTTAATTATGTCAATTATGCCCTTTTTTTCTATATTAAACAAAATAATAAGTAATAAATAATTATTATTTACTACCTGACTCTACACTATGTATAAAAATGATTTTAAACGGTTTTTAATATTTATTTTATAATTTTTATGCATTTTTCCTATAGGATTGCATGGTTTTGTAGAGCAAAGTTACTACTAGCGCCGCCATATGGCCGGTTTCAACTCTCAGGACACTTTTTTTACAATGGGCAGGCCCCTGGTGTCACCTTCCTGTTTTAAAGGCATGCTCTCATAGCCTGAAAATTTCTTTTTTACTTTTTTGTCGCCATGTACACGTTTACACGAAATAAAATATCAAGTTAAAACCTTGTGTGATTAAATAGAAGGCAAAAAAAACTTTCCAAAAAATTTTTTTTTTAATTATAAACATTTAGACTTTACAGACGTTCCTTAGTGCTCTTTCATTTGCAAGAAACTTCTTTTTTCAAAGCATACAATGCTCTTTCATTTGAAATAAAACTATTTCGTATTTTTAATCTAAGTATTGAATTTTAAATTCAGCGGAAAGGGCATTTATCTTGTTAAGAAACTAAAAAGTAGGGCTTGGGATTTTCAGGTTCACTCAATCACTACACAGAATATAAGAAATAACAACTTCAGCTCCTTTTATTTGTGAAGCCAGTCTTACAAGACGTTAAATCACGCACAGTTACAGTTAAAAAAACAAGAATAGTAATTGGCACAACGCACTGTCCGTTGCAAAACGAGCTCACCCTTTCGTGGTGTTAGGAGCTCTGCTCCTTCGCGGGAACGCGCTTCAATTCCCAACACTGCGACTGCAACGCCGGTTATACGCAACAGGCTTCCGTTAATTTAAATATATACTTAACAATCGACCATCCTTTTTAAGTAAGGTCCTCCAAACGTTGTCAAATTCAATATTGATCACAAATTTCGTCGCTATAAAATTCTGCTATAAAAAGTTATTAGTCAGTCTCAAAATTAAAAAAAAAATATAACATTAAATATTTACTGTTCATATTCGTCAAGGTATTTGGGTCTTTGCCGTCGACGAACAGATCTACGATCTCTATTTACAAACAGTTCTACTTGCCGTTCCTCTCTTTTGGGGTCGGTCTTTGACTCTTTCTCTGCGCTCCCCTCTACTATACTTTCATCCATCTTTTGGTTAACCTTTTCGTTCTCTGGTTCGCTCTCACACTCATACTCCAATTCATTTCCGGGTCTCCAGAGCTTCAGCTGAGTCACGTGGGCCGTTGTTTCAAAAGACCTATCACGTGATTCATTCAGTTTTCGAACTTTATATGTATCATTATAACCTTCACTGACAATCACCAACGGCTCAGTAAAGCCAGCCTGAAGCTTTGTTGACTCACCTGTAGCGAAGGCTTTTCTGGTCATAAAAACTATATCGCCAAGATTAAATTTTACATTTGAGAGACGATTCTCATCGTAGAGCTGTTTATATTTCTGCTGCGCTTTTTCAATATTTTGCCGTATTTCTTTTTGAACAACTTCGGGAACACGGTACAATTCACACCCTTTTGTTACTTCTCTCCATGGACCTTCCCCGAAACGGGGATTATATCCCAACAGAGCCTCATACGGCGTCTTACCGGTCGATACACTTACCCTTTTGTAGTAAAGCTTGTCCCTCGATCAGACACCACCCTGGTGGGTGCTCCAAATTCTTCCACAAATCTTTCAGCCTGTTTGACAGTCACATTTGCACTCACATCTCTAACCGGGAAAAGTTTAACAAACTTTGTGAGGTTGTTGATCATTCCTAGTACATATTAATTTTTACGTGTCGACGTGGGAAAAGGTCCTAAGTGGTCCAGATGCACGATCTCGAACGAACGACGACTAGGAGGAATGGGATGCAATTCCCCCTCTCCTCTACCTGAGTTTCGTTTCGCTCTCATACAACCAAAACAATGATTAACATGAACCTTAACGTAACTTCGCAACCCTGGAAAGTAAAAATATTTTCTTATCCTCTCTAACATTTTATTTACCCCAAAATGATTCATTAAATCGTGATATCTAATTACAAGTGCCTTTCTCATAGCCCGCGGTACGACATACTTTTCTACTTCCTCCCCATCTTCCTTTTCACACTTGTACAACAACCCATCGCTTTAAACGAATTCTCTTACTTTTACGCGATCATCTTTTGATCGTTCACACTCTTTACGTTTTAGAATTTCGATTAACTCGTCAACAACTGCATCAGATTGCTGAAAAATTAAAATTTCATCTCCCTCTGTCGTAATAGACATTTGCCAGGAAATGCATTCTTTCTCGTTCGCTTGCTCAACTGGGGCCCTCGAGAGCGCGTCGACATGACGCATCTGATCCCCACTACGATGCTTGACTTCGAAATCGAACTCCACAATTTCGCTCACCCAACGAGCCGCTTGAGCATTTTGAGTTTTCCATGTATTTAGGTGGACGAGGCACTGACAGTCCGTTACGATCACAAACGGTATTCCAATCAAAAACGGTCTAAGTCTCTGAAGCGACCAAGCTATAGCAAGAAGCTCCAAACGACTGGAGTGATATTTAGATTCACAAACATTTGACCGCCAGCTAATCGCGTAAACCAACCTAAGTGGTTCCTTCTCGCGGTCAGCTTCCAACAGCATAGCACCCAACCCTGCAGCCGACGCATCAGTATGCAACTCAGTTCTATACGCATGCGGGTTATATACCTTTAGAACGGGCCTCACTATGAGAGCCGATTTGATTCCCTCAAATGCCTTTTGTTAAGCCTCCCCCCATTTAGACTCCACTTTTTCTTTCAAAATATCCGTAACAAGTCCTACGATCCTCGCAAAGCTCGAAACAAACCTTCTAAAGAAACTCGCCAAAACCTACAAATCGTCGAATCTCATGTTTTGAACTCGGTCTTTCAAAATCCTCAATCGCCTTAATTTTTAGACTCCCCGGCTGCAATATACCTTCACCCAAAACGTACCCCAGATACTCAACCTTTCGCATGCCAAATTTACATTTTCGCAAATTTATCGTTAATGACGCCTCTCGCAAAAACTTGAAAATCTCACGCAAGTTCTCTATCAGTTCTTCCCACGTTTTTTCAAGAACACAAATGTCATCAAAAAACGTAAAGGCTTCTCCGAATATTTGTAACATTAATTTAGCAAAATATCTAGGGGCATTAGCTAACCCAAACATCGCGCGTGTAAATTCACCGGTTCGAGTTTCAGTAATAAAAGCCGTTTTCTCTCTAGCCTCTTTCGTTAAGGGCACCTGAATGTAACCGCACATTAGATCAAGAGTACAAAAATATCTTGCGTCCTGTAGTTTTTCTAAAAGATCATAAAAATTCGGTATTGGGTAATTCGCAAGGGTCGTGATTCGGGGACTGCCGTCCGTCTTTCGCACGACGAAAGCAGGACTCGCGTACGGAGACTCAGTGTCCGTTATAATGCCTAACTTTCTATACTTTTCAATTTCACTATCTAAATCCATTCGATCCGTCGCGTTTAATCGATAAGGTTTTGCCTGAAAAGGGGTTGCCCCTTCTTTTATTTTGATGTCCATTGTAGTGTGACTAGTAAGTCCCAATTCCGACACGTCATTGGCCACGCAATTCCTAAACTCATCTATCACCCTGAGAAGTTCTTGTGTTTGTTCACCTGTCAAATTTTTGTCAACTTCAACCTCTTTGTGCGAAACCGTCGACTTTCGCTTTTCTGGGATTGGCAAAGGTTCAATCGCCAAAATATTCCCCCCTCCCAGCTTCTGACCACTCCTCAATACCGCTGGCACATCACCCACATTAATGATTGACGTCGACAACATAGCGAAACATTAATATAGTTTACCGTCCCGGATTCAAGAGTCACATCTTCTGCCACTCTCGCCTTATCCCTATCCTGCTGCTTCACGAATAAACTGTCATCGAAATCAATAAACTTTAACTCATTTCCTATACGCGTATAGCCTAAATCTGGTGCCTCAGTAAAGGGACGGTCCAAAATAATGTCGAATCGCTGAGCTGTATCGGGAACTTCATGGAAGGCTAGCTGACGCGGCCGCAATTTATCAAACGCTACACTTTCTGTTAACATTCCGGAAGATTCTACTGCACGATTACCAAACCCACCAATCATGGCTATTTCTCGGGTCATTTTCCACCCCTCGCGCAATACTAACGTTGACCTGACAGTACAAACCGACGCGCCCATGTCCACAAAGGCCGTCAATACCACGTCCCCTACTCGCACCTGTCGAACAAATTTATCCATCGACCCGCTCTCAGTTGGCCAATAACTGCATTTACCACCGAACTCGCCGCGCCATTCCCTCTATTGGGACACCTTGAGGACACATGTCCTTCTTCCTCACAAGAATAACATGTGATTGACTTACGCGGTTTGTCACAATCTCGCGCGATATGCGTTGTCGCGTTACAATTATAACATTTTCGGTCATTTACTGGCTTACCCTGAGATGACTTATTACCATTCGCTCTTGATTTGGTGTTATTTTCTTCGGGGCGTCGTTTCTCTCGCCACTCTCGTTCTGTGTAGCTCCTGCCTTCAGCTTGCTTTGACTTTTCAATCCGGCTCCGTCGTCTCATCTCATGACGCTCATACGCCACAACGGCCTGGATTATGTCGTCAGTGGTCGTAAACTTACGACCAAGCATCTGGTCGCCTGCGCTTCTTGACCACAGCGCTCGTGCAACCACATTACGCACCTCACTCACCGACAGTTTGAGGCCTGAACACAGCCACACTTTATCTATAACGAAATCACGGGCACTTTCTTTTGGCCCTTGCACACGCGCCACCATAACCTCATACTTATCCACTGTGTCAAGAGTTGTCGTAAATATTGAAGTAAATTCGCTTTTGAACGTTGTCCAGTCTTTCACCTCGTCTCCTTTATTTAGGAGCCACGTTAGCGCCGAAGATTTCATTCGCGCCCGAGCAACACTGTAAACCACAGCATGTCCGAGATCACACGTCACTTTCGCGTTACCCAACTCGGCAAGCCACGCTCGTGTCTGTTCCGGTGACTCACTTCCATTAAAGTCACGCACTACCGCTCGTGGATCGGCAAGTCCAAGCGACGGCTGTTGATGCTGCTTGCGAAACCGGTGGTGACTCTCGAGCCCGCTTTAACTGCTCAAGCTCGGCACTGAGGGCTGCTAGCTGACTCTCGTATCTGTCCTTTTCCTCTCAACGTCGTCTCTGTTGTCGTTGAACCTCCTCCTGCATACGCGTCAACTCTTCCGTTGCGGCCTCGTTCATCATTGCGCACGTTTTTACTCCGGCGTCCAGGCTTTTCACAAAGTGCTCAAACGGGTCCAGGCTACTTCCGCCCGCTGTACACCTTCCGGCGTAACTGCTGCTGAGCACAAAATGGTCGCTGATTCGCGCGGGAAGCACCAAACTTTCAATTCTCGCACACCGAACTAAGCTTCCGCCTCGTGGCATCCAAGATGGATCCTGCCCATGAGACTTTCTTTTGAGAATTGCGGCGCACACGCCCTGAACACTCACAGTTGTAGAACCCTTTTCTCACGCCAGGTTTGCCGAAAATTGAGTTCCAACACTTTCACCGCACACGGCCGTACTCAAACCACACCAAAAGAAAATCACGCCTCGTGGCGTCCAAGATGGCTCCTGCCTATGTCCTTCGAAAATTTGCGGCGCACACGCCCCTTCGACTTTTCAGTCCAGGAAAAACTCAACGATATTGCACTATGATTGAAGCGACGCGTCCTCAAAACTATCGAGGTTCCAGAATTATCCCACTTCTGAATTGTTAAGAAACTAAAAAGTAGGGCTTGGGATTTTCAGATTAACTCAATCACTACACAGAATATAAGAAATAACAACTTCATCTCCTTTTATTTGTGAAGCCAGTCTTAGAAGACGTTAAATCACGCACAGTTACAGTTAAAAAAACAAGAATAGTAATTGGCACAAGGCACCGTCCGTCGAAAAACGACCTCACCCTTTCGTGGTGTTAGGGGCTCTGCTCTTTCGCGAGAACGCGCCTCAATTCCCAACACTGCGACCGTTAAATGAAATATATTTTTAACAGTCTCTTGTATAAATAAAAAATATATACCCATACTCACGCTCATTTAAATGAGACTGCAAATTGGCGTTTCTTCGCCAAATTGTTCTGTGATGTAGTATTTGTGACCCGTCGTCAGAGAAAAACCGTTTTCTGGATCGTTTTTCAGATGGTTGCTGATCACCTTCATCACTCATTTCTGAAAACGAAATGCATTATAATAATATTTTATAATCATCTAAGGAAAAAGATGAGATACAAATAAAAAATTTCGAAACATAACCTAAAACATTATGTTGAGGCTTAACGAAAATTTATAGATCTCGAGTTCATTATTGCTTGAAAGTTTTATTTTTGAGGATTATCCTTTTCCATTAGCAAGCTCGGTTTACTATCGCATAATTTTAATAAGAGTCAAGCAGATGTTTGCCGCTTTCAAGAATTTTCTATTTCAAATCGTCGTTTATGATTTCGAGAACGGATGTCTAATTTTATTGAGAGCATTATACAGCTCTTTGCCTTTCTGCAGCTTTCTTTACGGCCCCGGCTAGACCCTTGCTAATCCTCAACCCTGTAGCCTGTTACATCCCAGAGCTTCAGGACGTTTCTAATTTGTATATCTACGTCATCAACTACGTCACTAGCACCCCCACTTCAATTTTTCATCTTCGATTCCACCTTGAACACCAATTCCGGCACTTGAAATCGTCAATCGTCAACGAGAGTTACCCTAACAAACAACCCTCGTCTCTAATCGGCTAAGAATCAAATAATCGCTCGCGAACCACAATTGTATTTTTCCAACATTAAGATTTTACCAATTTAAATAAACATTAATTTTTATTTTAATCGATTGAACGATTTATTAAGAGATCCTTGTTCCTAACCGTTCCAAGGAGTGATCACTAACGCAAGCTAACATAAATTATTCACATCCATTATCAAAAACGATCCTGTGGATAGAATACAATCGCCAGTGATTAAATAACGTAATCGAATAACAAACACGAATAACTTAAACGAATAACGAATATCGAATTTGAAAAGAACGAACACTTATCTAACGAAACGTGATCGGACAATCATTTGTGCTTCGAGTATCAAATAATATCGAATTGTAACGAACTTGTGAACACAATCGAAAAAAGTGACACGTCAGTAAAAGTAAATCAATTCAAAAGTGAACTTTCTAACGAAAACGAAACTGTGAAGTGTATATCGAGTCTCATGCAAGTAAAAATCGTGCATTGGCTCATACAAAATACTAACAACAGAGATCCTGCAACGTCATATCACACGGATGGAAGCAGAATTATCGAAAAATTCAAAATCGAATAGAACATCCTTGGATACCATTAAATCGCAGCATATCAACAGCGCAGGCTTCAGCAGCTGGCAATAGAAGCAATGTAGTCCAAGTCAACCAACGTAAACGTAAGTCTTACATGCTTGCTATCTGGGTCATTATTTTCATGTATATCTTATACCCACATTTATTGTTCCCTGTTTGAATTGCTCTATTTTTTAATTCGTGAAACAATAATTGTTGTTTAAAATGGATCCAACAAACGTTGCGCCATATAAAAAACTCGTTCGAGAGCGTGCCACTCTAAAGACTAAAGTAACATAATTAAAAAACTATGTTGAAAGGCCAGCAAGCGAGATAATTGCAGAGGTATTACAAGAAAAGTTCGCGAGAGTAGAAAAAATTTAAGATCTTTTTAATACGATTCAATCGCAAATCGAATTGCTGGTTTCAGAAGCGGATTTAGATGCGGAAAATAAGGAGAGAAGTGACTTTGAGGATGAAGTTTGTTTTGCAATCGGGAAGGCCAAGGCAATTTTCGCGGCTGATAATTCGTCTAATGCGTCAGTTGTACAGTCCAAAAATTCTCAGATTTTAGTTCTTTCACACGGTGCAGGCAGCTCAAATTCCGATCCTTCAACTCAAAACGCGAACTCCCATAATTCGGGAAGATCTAATGCTACTGTACATGATACATCTCTTTTAGATCATCCAGTAAATGAAAACGTCGAAGCAAATTATCGAGTTCCAAAAATGGATTTACCTAAATTCGAAGGCTCATACGAAAAATGGCCTGGTTTCAGTGATACTTTTAAATCGGCAGTTCATAGTAATCGAAAATTCACTGATTCCGAAAAATTAATGTATCTGCGATCGTGCCTATTAGGAAAGGCAGCAGAAAAAATCGAATCGTTAGAGACTACTTCCGCGAATTATATAGTAGCTTGGAATATTCTAGAAAAATACTATGATGATCCCGCGGCGGTAATTAACAATCGAATACCAGCCCTTTTTGAGCTATCTTCTTGTCAAAATTCATCGGCGATCGCGCTAGGAGATATTCTTGATAATGCGACAAAGCACTATCGTGCACTTGAGGCCCTTAGCAAACCTTTTTTGGAATCCTTTCTAATTTATCTCATCGTCTCAAAATTAGATCCACAATCGAGTCTCAAATGGAAGGAAGAAATTCAAAGAGTAGCGCTTCCAACTATGAGCCAATTGCTCGATTTTCTGCATTCTCGCCGAAAGGTTCTTGAAACTTATAAGATCATAAAAAGCGAAAAACCCGATCATTCGGGTAAATTTAATTCGAAGGTTCGTCAAAACAATCAACAATTTAATCGACGACAAAATGACAATAATCGAAATTTATCCTCGTATGCGACGCAAGTGAAACTATTCTGTCATTTATGTAAGGGTTCTCAATTCACACAATACTGTAAGTCCCTCGTGAATGCGACGGTCTCTGAGCGTATAAACATTGTGAAAGGGGCAAGTCTGTGTTTTAATTGCCTTAAGTCAAATCACAGCGTGGAAGACTGCAGATCGATTCATTGCAAATCGTGCAATAAAAGACATCATACTTAATTGCATATCGAGAACGAAAAACCCGTGAAATAATGCACCGTCCGAAAATATTATAACGTCCACGATTGTCTATATAATGGATCAAAAGGGAACGCCTCACGAATGTAGAGTTCTGCTTGATTCATGTTCACAGCCACATCTCTTATCGAAACGAATGGCCGCTAAATTAATTTTGTCCAAACAAAAAATCGACATTCCTCTTAGTGCTGTAAATTCAATGTCATCAAAGATAGAATATATGACAAGCGCCACCGTGAAATCGCGTATAAATAACTTCTCTCTAGATCTTTCTTTTGGGAAATTGAAAATTGCCCTGAGTAAAGGATTTTATCGAACGAGGAAAACGCGTGCGAAATTCATTATACAAAGAATGTATGTCGGGATCAAGAGAGCGGAAGATATAGACTTCTGTTCAAGGAAAACGTAGTCGATTTAGGCGAATCATATGCGACCGCGGAAAAACGATTTGTGGGACCTACTTATGGCAGGTTCTACAATTCAAGACAACTTGTTTTCTATACTCACTCGCTTCCGCTCATATTCCTTTGTGCTAACGGCTGATATAGAAAAAATGTATCGTCAATTTTTAATACACCCTGACGATCGAAAGTATCAAAGGATTTTGTGGCGAGAAGATTCCCAACAACCCGTGAAAAGATTTGAATTAAATACTGTAACTTACGGAACATCTGCCGCCTCATTTCTAGCGACTCGGTCTCTTCATCAACTCTCAAGCGATGAATCTGAATTCTTTCCAAGAGCTTCTCAAATATTAAAAACGGACTTTTACGTTCATGACATGCTCACCGGAGCCTCAACACGCGAAGAAGCTGAATTGATACGCGACGAATCAATCGAAATAACGCGCAAAGGTGGATTAAATTTAAGAAAGTGGGCCTCCAATGTTCATCGTTTAATTGAATCGATGTCGGAACCGTCTGAAGAATCGTTTTTATTGCTAAATTTAGATCAAACAACGAAAACACTTGGGGTTCACTGGGACTCAAAGCAGGATGTTTTAGCGTACTCTTTTAATCAAATCGATAACGATAAAAGGGTAACGAAACGAAATATTCTGTCACAAATCGTGCAATTGTTTGACCCACTCGGTCTTTTGGGTCCAGTTATCGTGCATGCAAAAATTCAAATGCAAAAACTGTGGTAATTAGGAATAGATCGGGATTCAGCGGTCCCGCTCGAGATAAACACGGCGTGGCGCGATTATCGGAATCAACTATCTTCACTCGATAAAATACAAATAAATGGAAAAATTCTTAGTGATAATCACGTGAGTTTACAACTACACGGATTCAGCGATGCAAGCGAGCGAGCTTACGGTGCTTGCATCTATATTCGATCTAAAACGACAGACGGAAAAGGCGAATCGCGATTAGTCTGCTCAAAATCGAGAGTTGCTCCTTTGAAATCGACAACTCTACCAAGATTAGAACTTCGTGCAGCTCTATTATTGGCAAATTTATTCGAAGCCACTTCTCAAGCGTTGCGACATCTATCATTTGAAAAAACGATTTTTTGGTGCGACTCGACAATAGTCTTACATTGGCTAAATACTCCACCTCATTTATTAAAAACCTTTGTTGGTAACCGCGTTGCAGAAATCCAAAAAATCTCAAGCTTATATGAATGGCGACATGTGCGCTCAGAAAGCAATCCTGCTGACCTCGGGTCTCGTGGGCTTCTGCCTAACGAATTTGTTAATGCAGATCTATGGCAGAGCGGTCCTTCGTGGCTAAGTGAAAACGAAAACCTCTGGCCTCGATCTGAATTGGAAATAATAAAAATACCAGGAAAGCCTACAATTGTGTCACACGCTACAAAAATCGAAACAAAGAACACTCCAGCGGAAATCGAAAAATTAAATTTCTTTGACAAATTTTCTTCTCTTCATGAATTAAAGCGATTGACATCATTTTGCTTACGTTTCACTCATAACGCGAAATCTGACGAAAAATTACTGGGTAAACTCTCAATTCAAGAATTGAAAAATGCGAAAACGAAAATAATCAAAATTATTCAACTCGAAGCGTTTCCTCAGGAATTAAAAACTTTAAATTGAAGTGAGCCTTAGAAGGCAAACTAGCTCCCTTGGCTCCCTTTATTGATTCAGAAGGTGTTTTGCGTGTAGGTGGTAGATTAAACAAAGCTGACCTTCCCTACTCACAAAAGCACCCAGCTTTGCTGCCACAAGATCATCATTTGACAAGAATTATAATCTGTGACGAACACATCAAAATTATGTATGGAGGCACACAAGCTACGCTTAATGCTCTCCATAGAGATTTCTGGATTGTAAACGGACGGCAAGGGGGCCGGAATTTTGAGGATTAACGAAAATTTATAGATTTCGAATTCATTATTGCTTAAACGTTGTATTTTTGAGGATTATACTTTTCCATCAGCAAGCTTGATTTTACTATCGAATAATTTTAATAACGGTCAAGCAGATGTTTGCCGCTTTCAAGAATTGTCTATTTCAAATCGTCGTTTATGATTACGAGAACGGATGTCTAATTTTATTGAAGGTATTGTACAGCTCGTCGCCTCTGCAGCTTTCTTTACGGCTCCGGCTAGACCCTTGCTAATCCTCAACCCTGTAGCCTGTTTCATCCAAGAACTTTAGGGCGTTTCTAATTTGTATATCTACGTCATCAACTACGTAACTAGCACCCCCATTTCAATTTGTCATCTTCGATCCTACCTTGAACACCGATTTCGGCACTTGAAATCGTCAGTCGACAACGAGAGTTACCCTAACAAACAATCCTAGTCTCTGATCGGCTGAGGAAGATAATCGCTCACGAACCACAATTGTATTTTTCCAATATTTAAGAATTCACCAATTTGAATAAATATTAATTTTTATTTAATCGATGGAACGATTTATTAAGAGATCCTTGTTCCTAACCGTTCCAAGGAGTGATCACTAACGCAAGCTAACGTATAAGCTTGTCCTGTGTCGTGATCCGCAACGCAACATAAGACCTTATACACTGCTCTTCCGATTTAAGTCCGGTTTCGGGGATGGCCTTGGACTTAAATCGGAAGTCTCTAAACGTAAACAAGTCAGGAACTATTGCTGTTTAATTTTTGTCACGAGTGAAGAATATTTTTTAAATATAAGTTTAATTTAACTTTCACTTTACTGTTAAGTTTTATTTAGTTATTATTTATGAATTATTATATTTAATGCATAACCAAAAACATTAAAAACTAACTGATGCGAACCGACCGAATTCTCCGCTTAGACTACTGCGCCACTACTGCGCACTTTGTTGCTACGGTACTTGCGCAACTCCGCTGAGCTCCGAACTCAGCTTTCTCGTCTTCTTGGACCCCTCACCCAGGACAAAAATTCCTGGAACTCATATATTGGAGGTCCCTAAAATGACAGAGCAGTGTATATGATTCAAATGTCCTCAATCGGTTTTTGCTTCCTGGGTAGAATTCTCCCATTTTACATTACCATCATAGTACATAATTTAATGACAATTTTCAAACTCATTTTTAAAGAAAATAATAATTTTATTTAACTTTTTTCACATTGTTCTATAAGAATTTGACATATGGTGTGTCAATTCCAAAATACAATAAGTACATTAAAAAGTTACTTTTCATAGAAAAATATGAAACAAGTAAAAAAAAATTATTTTCCTTCAAAATGAGTTTAAAAATTCTGATTAGGTTATTTAAAATGATGTTAATATGAAATGAGATAATACCCTATAAATCATATCCGATTTTGAATTTTTCGTTGTTGAAAAATTTTTTGACTAAAAAGGTACAACTTAGGCTAGTATGCGTATTCAGTTTTGAAAATAGTTTTTTTTAATCACCCTAGTATATATGCATATATTATATTTATTTTTTGAATATTATGTATTATATAATTCGATTTCAACAACACTCAAAATATTCCGGATTCACAAATTACGCGCATTTATTTTTATAAACAGTTTTTCTTTAGACTGTGAATTAACAAACTAACGACTTTTATATGGACGGTGCATCCCAGTAATTTACAAAAATTAGAACAGTCAATAGAAAAAAAAGAACTAAAGAAAAAAGTTATAAGTGGTAAATTGATAACAAATCAGCCTATGATAATACTAAAACCGGATGAAACGGCAATTGAACCAGTACCAATAGAGAGATGGGGTACTGGAACTGCTCCAGTTACAAGAATGCTGGACAAAGCTGTGATAGATTTTGTCGTTGAGGCAATGCAACCACTAAGTGTAGTGGATAAGTCAACTTTTATTATTGTGGCTCGATTAGGTTGTCCAAAATCTATTTCAGTAGTACCATAGAGGAAATTAAAAACCAGAATCCTTATTGCGTACAATGAAATGAAATAAAATATGATAAAAGAATTGGCAAATGTAAAAGCTGTGGCAGGCACAGCAGATCTATGGACCAAAACTAAAAGGGAAGTCATTATTTCATTAACTTTAACCCTCTGCCTGATAATTCGACCGTTATCGTCAAAAATCGTCAATTCGGACACCTAGTGGGGACAATGAGAATCACGTTCTATGGCGCTGGAGTGGGGATTAGGTAGGACAGGCAGAAGGTTAAAAACCTATTTTATTTTAGAATTAGTTTGTTACAAATTTTTATTGTAGATTACTTTTTCTTTATGAATACATTTTTAGATTTTACTGGAAAGTTTGTCTTAGTTAAAAACTTTAAATTAATATATAGTGTTAATATACATAATAATTAAAATTACATTTTATAATTTGATATTTTACAAAAGTTATTTAGCTATGACTGCCCACTGGATTGATACAAATACGTTAAAAAGAGGCGTTGTCCTCTATGTTAAAAGAATCACCGGGTCGCATGCGTATGACGTTTTGTCAGGAGAAATAAGTAACGTGCTTTCAGAGTTTCATATTAAAAATAATATGACGTGCATGACAACTGATAATGGTTTTAATTTTGTGAAAGCTTTCAGCTAGTCAAGATTGGCGGTTTTACGGTTCTTTAATTATCCCTCTGGTCATATTTAAAAAAAGTTCTAAATGTTTACTTGCATAGGGTTTTTTCCGAAGATGTTGAGAATAGTACCGAAGAAGATGATTTAGCAATCCATTGTTTGGATGACATTTTGTCACAAATTGCAGAAGATGACAACACTGTGCATTTACCACCTCATCATCGGTGCGGTAACCACACTCTCAATAGAGTGACGCAAAAGGACATCGAATCAGCTTTTGGGCGACAAAAAGTATTAAAAAATTTATAGAAGTACACTGGCTAAATGTCAGAAAATCTGGAACACGCGGAACAAATCGACTCTAGTAGTGGACAAAATACACGAAATATTAGGTGTTTATCTCAAAACCCTGTGCGATACTGGGTAAGTTTAAAAAAAAAAAATCTTATGAAGTTTCAACCATGGATATTTACTAGAGAACGAGCTCGTTGCATGATAGAATAGAGAAAAATTTCTATATGCACGTCTAGTTCACGAGAAAATTAAAAAATAGATTAGTATTTTTCAAAATGAAGCGTCCACCTCAAAAATGAAATTATGCATCTTATTTGAGTCAAAAAATTGAATCTAGGTGGAATTCTGAATTCAATTCATTGTATCAAATTCGGGAAATTGCAAAACAAGACAAGGGCATTGAAAAGTTAGAGGTTTGTTGTGACTTTGCTGACGTACCCGGATTTTCTAGTAAAGAAGTTGCTTTCCTCGAGGAATATTGCAAGGTAAGTAGGTTTATATAAATACAAGGTGACTCTTGTTGATCTAATTTGACTCTTGTCTTGATTTAAAATGATTGCTCTTTGTTTATAAAAGCTAATAACAAGGCTATGTATACTTAAAAGTATATCTTAGGTAATGAGTCCCTTAGCCGCAGCTACTGACATCTTACAAGCCGAAGAAGGCATGTTTATGGGATATCTATTACCAGTCATCTCCACTATTAAAGAGAGCTTAGAAGTTGTCTCCTAGGAAGAAATTGTATATAAGCAGTATATTGTATCCCCCTCATTGAGCGTATTCAGGCTGGATTGAAAAGAAGGTTTTGATTTTAATAATACAGTGTTTCTTTATTTATGAGTTGTGCACAAACTATTCATTGGTTTTATTTATGCCGATATGTTTACTACGAGAAGACTGATTATGTGGTTGCAGCTTGTTTGCATCCCTTTTTTAAGTTTGACTTGTTACCTCAAGAAAAAGTAGGAGCAGCAAGAAGGTGCGTAGAAGCACTATTTGAAAATAATGACACTGTGAACAATAAGGCTTTCAAAGAAAAAAAAAATGATGAGAATAAAATTGTTGAAGAGAAATTTTTTCGCTTTAAGACAGATCAGTTTCAAAAAATGGGAGTCGAAGAGTTACAGGAATTCCTAAAACCTGGAACAAATAATCTATCTTCCTTGCACGCATTTCCTTATGTAAAGGAATTACTCATTCGATACAATACGGGATTACCGAGCAGTGCATCTGTTAAGCGATTGTTCAGCACAGCCGGATTGATTCTTTTGGACAAAAGACATCGCATGAGCGACAATCGTTTTGACAAACTGGTACTATTGAAAAAAATAGGAAGTTTTATGGAAAGTCTGAAGTCTGTAGACTGTAGTATAGATTTATAAAATTATTAATAATTTAAATAAAAGAGAGCTTATAGACAAATTCAGTGTTTTTTAATTATTTTATCTAAATGTAAATATAATTTTCAGTTTTATTACAATTTTCAGTTCTGAATCAAATAAACTAAATTCTTAAGATTTTTGGAACTTTCAAATAATGTATTAAAAATTTAATAAAAAAAGGTAACGGCCAGGTAACGCGTTATTTTAAAAAAAAAGTAATTGTAACGGTAACGCGTTACAAATTTTGAGGCAGTAACGGTAACGTTAACGTGTTACTTTCGGACAGTAACATGTCAAATACTGGGCATGGTTCGGTCATGTCGCACAGTTACCGGACTGAAACGTATGTGTTTTCTCACCAAATTGACCATTTTTAAACTACGAACTCAATTGAACACGAAAATTTTTAAAATAAGCATCGGTCTAGCCGCTGGCCTCCGGACTAACAAAGGCAGTAGGGCGAGAGGTGACTTGTTTTGTAGGGGCTATAAAAAAGTGAAAAGGAGAGAAGCGAGAACCATAGTGGGAGATGGAGAAGGAGGCAAGCGGCTGGGTAAAGCAAGAGGTGGAGCGAGAGGTAGCGAAGTGAGACGGGCAGATAGAAGGTCGTAAAACTGTAGAGTCGGGCGTTGAGAGCAGAAAAGAAGAGAGAAACAAATAGCGGTTCAAGTGAAAAATGTAAAGGCCAATCCACATATAAACCTAACTCTATCCGTTCCGGCGAGGCGGCCCGTCATGACTAGTGCGGCCAGAATGCACAGGGGCCCAGTTTGCGCAATCTGGCTGCTACGTGTGAACGTAGCAGTACCAATGGGAGTTTGGTATTTTAAATACCCGCTAAACACTTACTGGTGTTGCTACTCTCACACGTAGCAACTGCACTGTGCTAGTGATGCCAACTGCATCACTAGTCCTAGATTTTCCCTAGAACAAAGTTACCATCACTAGCCCGGACCGCTCGAACGGCCCGTAATGACGGGCTGCCTCGCCGGAACGGACAGAGTTCGGTTTATATGTGGATTGGCCTAAAAAAACGGAGCAAAGTGAATTATTTCAAGTGGAGTAAAAGGCTGTGTGGGTTATGAAAGAATGTGAATAGAGTAAGAAATTTCTCTAACAGGAAATTGTAGATTTTTAGGGGTATGTATGGGAATTTGAAGGGGAGGTAGAAGACAAAGGTTGTTTTGGAGTGCATATGAAGGGGTATTGAGGGTTGAAGAAAAGGATAGGTGAAAGAGTTGGTGGTTTAGTGACTTTTAAGTGGAAATTGTCAATAATTCTGCGAATGTTTAAAACAGAAGTAGGAAAGTCTGAGAAAAAAATGCTTGTAAAATAACAGGGAGGAAAGTAATGTATTGTTAAGAGGAGGTCAAAATGTGGTAGGAGTTAGAGTTTTATAGAGGAGGTAGATAAGAAAGGAAAATTTTGTTGGGATTAGATGATATAGGTATAGGAATTTTAGGGAATGTATGTAAAGTATAAAAAGGAAATTGCAACACGGCTAATAGTAGGAATAGGAAAAGTAAGAGCAGAAAGGGCTGTGAAATTCAATTCCAAGGTAGCTATAAGGCGGGAAAAAGTATAAAAGGATGTAAATGGTAGGATAAAGTATAGGTGTGAAGGATAATGTGGAGGAGAGATTTAAGACTCAGAAAGAGAGGTAAGTTAGTATAGAATTAGATAGTTCTAAGAGTAGATTTAAGACAGAAAATGTAGAAAAGGAAGGTTATGCACAGAACAAAATCTTTCCAGTCCAGTAGGCTGAAGAATATTCGCTATACATATGATAGGGACCAACTCGAGACTTTCAGAGTAAGAAACTCTGGGGTAAATTTAGTTATTTCTAAAATTAGGAATTTTTTCATTTCTTTTTGGAGAAGACATTCACTATTGAAAATATATATTTTCTTATTTCAGAAGCGAAATAAGAAAAAAGGATTCTACCAGCAAAAAGTTTATTCAAAATACTTATTATTTGTTACGTCTTAAGATTTTTAACTAATCCACTTTCTTTTAATAAAACCTCAAATATGACCAAATTTTGCTATTTTGAACATAAAGTTGCAATACCTTTTTTACACATTATATTTCACGTTTAAAACAAATTTCCTTGTAGAAAAATTAAAGATTCAAGAATGATAAATAAATATATACCACTTTAATTAAATCTTTAAGACAGTTTTTGAGTTTTTAATTGATTTTTTTGTATTCACTGTGAAAGTGTCATTTTATCTCCTCCGATCTTTGAAATTATAATTTAAAGACAAAAATAGTCAAAAATCGGTTTTTTTAAAAAACATGTTCTAAAAGCATACGCAATTATGTCTGCTAAGTATTAAATTTAAAAAAGAAAACGTCCCAACCGGTTCCAGACGATATAATATGGACTGACCTAATATACACATTAAGTGTAAAAATTCTATTTACATCTTATTTCTTTGTTTATCTAATAGATGGATCAGAAGATGGTTTGGAGGAAGATGAATATTTAGCATCCGTAATTACTCTTCAGGCTCTTGCTGCAGAGTTGGAAGCAGATTGTGTTCTTTTGAGACAGTTTAAAGTTGCTACTGGTTTAACAGGACAGTATCTAGTACGCAAAAAGTTGGATCAACAAGATTTTCTAGAAATCAGGTTTGTTTTATGATTATTAATGTATTACCAATCGAAAATTTAGTATTTGGACCAGTATAGTAAGAAAAATCAGGATCTGTAAGTTGGATATCAAAAGGGCAACCCACAGTTCGCGTTGTTCAACAAAATAATTTTTCTTTACACATACATGCAAAACACTCGTTTGCCCACCGTTTACAGACATCGAAAATGTCTGATTCCGCACTGTGCGCGAAAGCGATGAGCAAAATCCTCAACATCGGTGTGCAAAATGTTCTCTCCAGTTACCGAAATAATTTTGCTTACTATGTATTCGTAAATTGAACTCAATTTTTTCAGACCCATATAATTTTTTGAAATCACACTTTTCTCATTTATTTTCAGAAATCTATAATTTATAAATTGATAATTGCAACTTTTATCTCTGTTCAAACCAGAAATTTTTTAATCAAAATTTTTTTCGTATTCATTAACTTAATAACTACAAAAATTTCTCTTAGTGTTCTCTTGTAACTTCAAAGCTGGATTTGCAATTCCCGTTTTAACCCGAAATTAAAGTTTCAACTCAACCGCAAAATAAAGCTTCCTCCTCTATTTTCTCAGAAGTTGAAGACTTTTGTCAATCAAAGTCTTTCCCCCTCCATTCAGCAACTAATAATCTAGAAATCAAATTCTTAGTCTTAATACCTTATACCGTGCCACCCTAAGGTTATCTGTACATAAACCTTTTTCTCTAATTAGCCCTCTGCCGGCGAGAGCGCCCGGAGGCCACCGCGTAGGAGCAATGCAATCGCTTGGGAATTTGAAGGAGTGGCGATTTGCTTTCGCCGGCAGAGCAGAGGATTAGTTGTATTTATTACTATAAAGACGTTTTATAATTTTGTGCAGAAAAAATTCTTTGCCGTCTAAATATGGATGAAAATGAAAAAGTTGGAGTTTTTCGATTTTATACTTAAAAGAAGTGCACTCTGATTTTATATTCAATTTTTTTTAAATTTAATGACAAACTTTTGATTTCAACGATTTACAATATTTTTAAGTTCACTTAACAATTAGATCTTCTTTTAGAGGCTTATATAAGGTTCTTCTATTATAAAGACATCACTGTAAAAAATATTTCGGAAATTTTTCCGAAAATGTTCGGGAAGCAAAGTTCCCGAAATAATCGGGAAATTTTCCTTACATAAAATAAGGGAAAATTTCTGAATGTTCGGAAAAATTTCCTGAAAGTTTGAAACTTTTTCCTAACATTTATAAGGCAAAATTTCTGAAAGTTCGGAAAAGTTTCCTAAAAGTTTGGAACTTTTTCTTAACATAAATAAGGAAAAATTTCTAAAGTTTCTTAAATACTCGGGAATTTAATGGTTATTTACATATTCTTAATGTTCATCCAATTTATGAACTGCAATATTCTTAGACGCTAAATACATAGAGCGCTAAGAAAGTTTTGCAATACGTGAAACCTATTGAAAGAAGAGAGATGATCCTTACGGCATTAGAAAGAGCGTCAAAAATTAGGTGGGGAGAGGAAACCTCTTGATCCAGTTCCCAGTACAGTCCGAGTACGCAGCCAGGAAAGATTGAGAAATGGCGTCGTGGACGAAGGAAGAATATCGCGCGATAATTCGATACAATTTTTCTCGTGGTTTAAGTGTAGACCAAAGTTTTGAGGAAATGTCTCCGGTATTGGGTGAGGATGGTCCACATTGGACAACAATTTTCCGATGGTACAAACAGTTTGAAAGGGGAAATTTTGGTCTCGCGGACGACCCGCGCTCAGGTCGACCGCCGGAAGTGGTGACATCTGAAAACATTGCGGCTGTGAAGAATTTACTGAATGATAATAAAAGAATCACGTACCGGCTGATAGAGCAAATCTTACACATTAGTGCACCAGCAGTCCATTGAATTCTGCGTGCACATTTAAAGGATAGGAAGGTTTGCACTCTGTGAGTACCACATGCTTTGACCGAGGAGCAAAAGACAGCGAGAGTAAAGTGATGCAAAACAATACAAAAAAGATTTGAATCGGGATCGTCTCGGGATGTAAATAGTGGGCGATGTAAATAACAGGCGACGAAACCTGGCTGTATTATTACGACGTCCGAACAAAATCACAAAGCAAGATCTGGCTGTTTGAAGATGAGGATACTCCAGTGGAGTTGTGAAAATCTCGATCTGTAAACAAAAGAATGATTGTAGTATTCTTTGGAAAACGCGGCATTGTGGATAGGGTCGTACTGGAAAAGTAGCGTACAGTTACTTCTTCCTGGTACACTTAGATATGTTTACCCCAAGTCATTAACCAACTCAAAAACAGCACGCCGAAATCTCGACTCAGCACCTGGCTATTCCACCACGACAATGCACCGGCTCACAGAGCGAAAAACACAGTCGCTTTTTTGGTCAAATCTGGAATGACTATTTTAGATCACCCTCCTTACAGTCTAGATCTTGCTCCCTGTGACTTTGGTTTGTTTCCGGAAGTAAAAAAACAACTGAAAGGGCGTCGATTTGCTGACGAAAACGACCTTTTGACGGCGTGAGACCAAGCGTGTGCAGATCTTCCAGAAGAAAAGTGGCAGGGTTGGTTCGATGACTGGTTTCGACGTATGGAAAAGAGTATTCAGTGCAGTGGAAACTACTTCGAAAGACTAAAAAGGTTCGCCTGTATTGCAAAACTTTCGTAGCACCCTGTATTTATATCACATTCATAATAATAAATCTAATCCAATAGTCTATCTTATAATAATAAAATATAATAATAATCTATTTAATAATATAATAATAATATTAGTATTAGTTACATAAATATTTACTAAATGCTAAGCTTAACTATATTGTTAATTAGCCTCGTCACTTTGGCATCCTCATCTGACTGCGCACCGTTGCGTTGCTGACCTCTTCGGTGCCCTTTGGAGGGATTTAATTTTTTTAACTGAAAAATTCTGGATAAATTTCTAACATCAAGAAGGAAACAGAATTTTTTTTATCCGGCAAATAAATGGTGGAAATTTATTGAAAATCTAGTGAAAATTCAATCAACCATACCGTTGGATGAACTCGAGCGAGGCAGACTTTTTCTCCGCACAGTTGTAGCCATACACGTAATGGACTAAGATCAAAAGTAGGATTTTTTGAAGAACACCGTCTGATTCCGCGACGATCTACCCCTCGAAAACTATTTTTGCGTTGCATGCTTCGTCGTAGAGCGGAGAAGGCCACGGACCACTTGCAGTGCTCCCCCTGCCTTGCTGTTTCTCCACTTTTGTTCCCTTTCTTCGAGCGCTTCTCCGAGCTTGCCGGCCGAGAGCGGCCGTGCTCGCACCTCCATCCTAGCAAAGGCTGTAAGAGTGAGGTTTGACGAGTTGACATATTTTAGCTCCCAGAGCTCGTCCGTGGCAATCCCTGTCGTAGAGAGATCTTCCTGTAACGAAAAATTTTAATTTTAATTTTGTCGTAATTTAGAATGATCTAAGAAGCCCTGTGAAATTAAAGGAAATAAACTAAATTCTGTTTCTCTCTTTCGCATGGCTTCTCAGGATATTTCCAAGTTTGGCCTTTCTGGATGATGAGACTCTATCATGGAAGGCATCCTCATATAAAGTATAATTCTAACCTATATCACCTTTTATGGCTAAAACTGGTCGCGAAGAATCTTCCTTGGTTTTAATTTCCTCATTTGTGGCATTAGGATCCTAAAAAACCAATTTATTTTAATATAATTGTTAAATATAATTGTATAAGTATAATTATTGTATAAGTTTTATCACTTACGAACAGTCTGAAGAGCTGCGATTCTTGAAAGTGCCTGGTGATAAAAGGAAAAACGGCAAGTGATTTAAGCAAAGAACCTTTCAATTTTTCCCAGGCATCATTCGCGATTTTCACCTCGTTTCGAATGTCCGAGGCCTTTTTCGGGCACCGTTTTATATTTATATACTTTTGACTATAGCTGTGAAAGTAATTGAACATCACTGGAGCTTTCTTCTCCATGTTCGTGTTCCAGGCTTCAAGAATGTCTTTCCCGAGAAGAATAGATGCGTGTGCTAACAAGTGAGGGGTTTTCATTAGATGAGGCCAATGCACTGAAAGGACATCATTCAAATGCTGCTCCTGTTTAGGTCTCCTATTTATGGAAATCCGTTGAGAAGAATAGGTCTCTTTCAGAAGTAGTTTCCTCTGCTCTTCATTAAGATGTCCGTCTTGTACGTCCTGGAGTAAAGTTGTTTTTTTTACTATTTTGGCTGTCCTCGGGTTTTCCCTCTGACAAAGAAGGCTCGTACACGACGCAACCGTAACTGTCTTGGTCTTTTTTAGCTCTCTCTGAGACATCCTTCTCCGCTTCATTATTCTCCTTGTTGATGTTCCTAGACGATTTTTTCTTTTCGTGAGGCTCCTTCAAATAACTTACACGATCGTATATCCTCATTTTTAAACTATAAATTCCATCAGAGTAGGCATTGACTTTTCCACTCCACGTTGTGCATTCACACGCCTTTGAGAATATTTTGACCGCAGTTTCTAACGACGTATCTTTTATTGATAATTTCATCTAATTAGCCAGGTTCCTGATAAATTGCAGTTCAAGACCCACCCTATTATCTGAAACATTCTTAAATCCGTCTGGGACGAGTTGTTTCCACAAAATAGGAGTAGTGATTCTCTCAGGAGACAGAACTGATACGACTGTGGATTGGCTATTTGTTCCACAGCAGCAGCATTAGACATGCTGCAGACTTGTTTTCCTGGAAATGGAAACAGTAAAATTGTCTAAGATAAATATCAGAATCTTAACGCCCCACAAAAAATTTAAAAAATTACATACAGCCAAATCTGGACAAATTCAAAAAGGAAGTTACGAAAAAAGAGGAAAGGAAGTGGTTGGTTGTCTTCTATTTTCTTTCCTATTTTTTTGTGACTTCCTTTTTGAATTTGTCCAGATTTGCTTGCATGAAATTTTTTTAATTGTCTAAGATTAAATCTTTTTTCAGTGAGAAGTAAAATGAAAGACATAAAAGAAATAATTGAAAAATAAAAAATCTGCCCGGCCCACTTCTGAGACGCAGGCACATTCTCATCGCGCGCTGCGCGTGAGGTCCTTATAGCACGCGAAGGTCGCTTCGCACGCTAGTTTGAGCGCGCTTTCGGGCTCGCGGAATATTCGTCGTTCTTTGCGCAGAGTCAAGTTTATTCCTCATAATTTACTTTTACTGCCGTAAGTAAAT
>JBAGKK010132298.1:0-24698 GCA_037177015.1 Euceroptres primus
ATATTAGTTATCCACTGCAATCAAATATTGATCCAAAATTAAATAAATTCACTTCAGCTTTTGGCATGCCAATAATTCGGCTAAGGTGCCAAGAATTGGTTCTCTTACCCTTTTGATGCGGTTTACCTAATTCATTTAATTTTGAAGAATTGACATTGAGGAAATTGAATTCTTATGTTTAAAAATTTAACTTTATTTTATCAATCATGTTTCTAAGATTTAATTTAATTAATTTAAAAATGAAGGTGAAAACATCTTCATAAAATCTTAAATTAAATAACACATTTTTTATTATTCTACAGAAAACAAAGAAATAATACAATAAAGGTTTTTTGTTTGTTTTGTACCAATATGGATCAAATTTTGTATTTATTGAAAATACAAACAAGCACAAAACTTTCAAGTATGTAGTTTCAGTTTAAATTCTGCCACCAAATATCTTTAAAAAATGTCATAACGTTTTAGTTAATTTTTTGAAAATAAGACTGCAAAATTGAACAATATATTGTCAGAACAAAAATTTTGTATTTTATATTACGAATATGAGGAAGAAATGGAAAGAATTTCTAATTTTTCAATAATAAAATCACGGCCCTGACGCTTGAGCAAAGTTCAAAATGGCGACTAGCAGAACAGGAAGCTATAAATTGTTAATATTTTTGAAATAAACTTTTTCTGCGGTATTGAGCATTACATTAAGTATATACATAAGAAACTAGAAATTTTATCATTCTAAATGCGTCATTATTACAAGGAAATTTGAAAATAATTGACATTTTTGGGCCAAAAAAGCGGGTGCAACAAGGGACTCAGCTGCTGTAAACACGCTTCAGATCGAGTGCTCCAATTTTCTTAAAATTCGACACAACAGCGAGTCCTCGTGTTTAGTAAATTGTAAATAATTGTAAACTAGGTACCGTAATAGAATTTTCAGCCACGCAGAATGCTTTACCTGGAAGATTATGTTGAAAGTAAGTAAAAACGAGACGAGCCCTGATGACCCAACTTTTTGAAAAGTACTAACCTTTTCAAATATATTTTCTTTCACAAATATTAAATTTATATCCTACAGGCTGATTTTTATAAAATTTGTATAGTAAAATATTAAATAATTGTCGCAAGCTATTTATTTGTTCAAAATACATGACATATAAAAGAAATTATTTGTCTTTATTCTCTTTTTAGGTTAGGTGGATGTTTTCGACATGAATAATAATAATCTTTGACTTAATTTAGATATTTTTAACAAAAACTTTGTTTAGAAAAAAAATGCAACATTTGTTTTACAATCTGATGAACCTGTATTTACCTCTTTTTATATTTACAATAAGATTCATTCTCTATTTTTGTACTGTTTTTAGGTTATGTTTTCTGACCTCGTGTTGTATTTTCAGTGATCGAGCACCTACCTCAGGAGTTGAGGGACCGCTTTACGGAAATGAGAGAGATGGATTTAGGTGTACAGAGTATGAAAATTTTTTTTAATCCGTTATTATATCTGGTCAAAGCAGTGTCAGGGCATTCTCGAATTCGTTTTAGACTCAATGGACAGTTTGGAGAAGAAAGTAAAAATTTTTTTTTCGAACGCCAAGAAAATGAAACCAAACGAGAAGGAAGCGGAGTACGAAACAATACGGAAGGAGTATTACAAGACTTTGGAGGACGCCGATGAGAAAGTGCATTTAGCGAATCAAATGTACGATTTGGTCGATAGGTATTTACGAAGATTGGATCAGGAGCTCCATAAATTTAAAATGGAACTCGAGGCAGATAATAAGGGTATCACGGAAATCTTAGAAAAGAGATCCTTAGAGCTTGATCAACCCCCAACGAATAGCAGTCAAAAAGAAAA
This sequence comes from Euceroptres primus, assembly GCA_037177015.1. NCBI lineage: Eukaryota > Metazoa > Arthropoda > Insecta > Hymenoptera > Figitidae > Euceroptres > Euceroptres primus. Next base: position 1,853 of record JBAGKK010132298.1, read on the forward strand.
TCGTTATAGCTTTTCTTCCAGTAGGTCTCGTGACAATCATAGTCATTGTGAGTATCGTTCAAATACCTTCTATCTATCACTTTCATGACCAATAATTAAACATTGTTTCACAGAAATTTCTTTTAGTCCAAAAATTCTGACATTAAAACGTAAAACTTTTGGAGTAAAATAAATTCTAGCAACATATTTTGGAGCAATATAAGTTTCATTTCATTTAAGTATACAGTAACAAATCCAGAAAATCGTTAGTAATATTTTAATAATATTTTCCTTAGCTCGATCTGAAAAGAGGAGAGATTCGAATGCGTCTTCGGCATCAGTAGAGAAAAGATTAGCAGTAGAAAAAATTCCCCCAAGTCTTCCAGAGTCCCGTCCTGCATCTGCGAATTCAGGATCGATAATTACAACGCCGAGCCTTCCGGCTACACCGACTGCGATGGCGAATTCCGTCGGTTCGGTGAGTTATAACTTGGGACACATAGGAGCTGGTGGAAATGCTATTGCGGCAGCTGCTTCGCAAGCGATTGCTGCAACGCAACAAATGCAGCAAGGGAGGCGAACGGCGAGCTTGAAAGCGAGCTACGAAGCTATCAACACCGGTGGCGTTCACGCAGCGGAGTTCAGTAGAGAATTAGCCGGTGCGGCTCAAACTGCCATAGCAGCTATTCAAGAAACTACCAAGAAACATAAAAAGTAAGTTAATAAATAATGTTAAGAAAATCATGAAGGGGATTACAACTGAAACTTTTTTTGGTTCGTTTCCAGGAAAGTTACTGCTACGGTTCCGAGTTCAAGCGTTATTACAGCCGCTGTTCAACAGCCTGCTACACCCCCTGTTGTAACGACCACTACTACAGTCACGGATCCTGATAATCCTGATTGGACGTACGATCCAAATGAGCCGCGATATTGCATATGCAACCAGGTTTCATATGGAGATATGGTTGCCTGTGATAATTCTGACGTGAGTTGCGAATTTCAGTTTCGCGGTTATCTCCTAATTTACAATTTTGGAATTATGAGACTAACATTGCTTTAACTTTCTTTTTATCCTATTCTTATAAGATTTGTTTGTACTATATTGGAGGTGTTAACATCTTATCGAGAAGCTTCTCAACATAAAAAAATAGGGAGCTATCCGGAGTCAATATTCAAGAAAATGGTTCTTGCCATTTTCAGTTCAACTCCAAGACTTCCAATTTTTAAATTCTAAATCAGATTTTATTCCAAGCGTCTTGTTTTTACATATTTTTTTGTGTTAAAAAGAAATTCATAGAATTTTCAAAATCTCAAGTATTCCAGGTTCTCAAGGGCTTTTTTCAAAATTGCATGACTCTTCCGGGGTTTTCGAGACTTTTAAAACTCCATTTCATGAAAATTTACACGAAGTATTCTGTATTATTTGTAATTTCACTTCGATGTGAAATTTACGTTTTGATAATAATATTTTTTCGATTTCAGTGTCCCTTCGAATGGTTCCATTACCCATGCGTAGGAATAACTTCTCCGCCGAAAGGGAAATGGTACTGTCCTCAGTGTACTTCATCAATGAAGAGACGGGGCGGTCGGAAGAACTGATTTCGGTGTACTTGATCGAGAGAGATCTCTACTACCTCTTAGGATTGTCTATTAAGTATCAATTTAGTTAGGTAACCCTTGATTCCGATTTTATATTCCTTTTTAAACGCGTTTATAATTTAAGTCGTGGCGTTTAAATCTACTTTTAGCAGATTTAAAATACGAAAAGTGAGTCTGAGACTAAGAATTAATTTTAAGTGAGATCTTCAATTTGCCATTGATTTTCTGTTTTTTTTTTTTACTGAATTTTAGCCTAGAATGCATTTATCAATGCGATGCGGAAATTTCGTAGAGCACGATAATGCCGTAAGTCGGAAAATAAAAAGTGAGATTGCAATTTAGTGAATAACTTCAATTTTGAACATCACATTAGCAGTGATGTTGATAGCTAGGTTTTGAAGTTGAAAACTAATTCCAGAGGAAAGGAACTTTTTTCTACAATAAAACGCTTTTCTGACAAAAAAAAGCGGTTTTCGGTTTAGATTTCCAGTTTCCACATTTCTAAGTGTGCATCGTTTGGCTCTAAAGCGATTTGTCCGCTTGTTACTACGTCTTACAATAACAAGATTATACTTGTTAGTTATATGTATTGTAAAAGTGGAAGGAAAACAGAAAACGGAAAAACATCAAGCACAAAAAGAGAGGTCGTGGTATCAAATTTTAGGAAATGTAGTCATTCCGATTGTGTAATAAAGTGAACGATGCAGAGTTACTTAAATTCCGCAAACTTTATTCCTTAAGTACTTATCCCTTTACAGTTTAGTTTTCTTTTGTTTTTGTTTCTTTTTAACACTGACAATCTAGAGTTTGCATAGGTTATTTTTTACATCTTAACCACTCACGTTTCATAACTTGAACACAATTTTATTTGATGACTTTTAACAGTCTGGGAAAATTTGAGAATCATGAATTCTTGTCGATGCAAACCATTAAAAAGGCCGCAAATAGAAAATAATTTACGAAGTTCTTATAATCGGTCATTCGAATACAAAAATGTTGTGGATCATCCACTTTCTCACATTCACATTAATAGGGAAGCTAGAAAAGATCTTAGGACTCCAGTTGTGGTAGAAAAAAACTTATCAACTTACTGTGCTACTTTTGGAATTAAAAATCGAGATTGTGTGAAGGATTCTGACTACTATCCACGTTCATTAGTAAATTCAAAACCTAATTTGAGGAGATTACACGAAGAAAATATGGGAAACCCTCCCAAACTCCATAAATTTGGTTTAACTACTACAGGTTGAATTATTTTTTAAAATCTTATAGACTTCTACTTAAATTTGCAATAATAAATTTTTTCGAATAGGTACAACTCACAAGGTACTGAAACCAATATCAACTCCTCAAACTCTGCTAAGTGATCATCCAGCAAAAGAATATACTTGTTCAATTCAGGTGCTAGGCAAAGATGAATTTCCATCTATTCCTCTGTATGAAACTAGTTCCTATAAATTATTAGACAATTACGTGAGCACTGCTCATCTAACTCACTGTGATTTCTCTGAAAATCAAAGAAATGGAATTGCAAAAAGAGACGTGGTCACTTATTATGACGCTGTTGGTGTTCCTAAATGTCGAGAAACTCGAATATCCACTCATTTTGGGCCTTATTTTGACGGAGAGCCCAAAAATGTATACAGACAGTTTCCAAAACAATTTTTCCGAGTTCCATATTCGGGAACCACCAGTACTTATAACAAGGATTATAAACCCGTTTCAAGTCTTGGTCAGTTTAAATACGATATCGAATTTCCGGTGCTGTATAAATTAACTGAAGGTGATATTTTAAATGTGCCTGGAATGTATTGTACAGAAAAGTGTCACCTGGGCACTGGATGGCCCCTTAGAGCAGTTATTGATACAGGAAAAGTTTAGGGTACTTTTCGATTACCAGTTTGAGAAATAAAATACGATATAAAAGTTTTTGCATTGGAACCTTTTTTGCAGTTTTTGAGTTGAATGAGCAAGCAAGGAATGTAGAAATCCTAAGTTTTAGTTGAAACATTAATTATATTTTTTTGAGTGGTTGGAAAGAAGAATAAGAGACAATTATCGATAGTATTATTTATTAGTAATCTCCAAATTTCTTTTTCAAATGGGGAAAAGCAAAGACAAGCTCAAAAAATTAGACTTAACAAAAATAAATGGTTCTAATGAAAATTTTTTCTCTAATTTGAAAACATGAGAATGATAATTCGGTAAAGACCATTTAAAGTTGGCCCTTAAATTAGGTTATTTTAACTATTACTTGGGGGGCCAACTTCAAATGGTCTTTAACGAGTTGTCATTCTCATGTCTTCAATTCATCATGTTTTAAGGAAAAAAAGACTCATTAGAATCCTTTAGCTCCCAAAGGAACTGGGCATCATCAGTGGATTATGTGACTTTGGTCTTAATTTCACTTGACTTGAAGAAAAAATACGTTGTCTTGAATTAGGTAAAATTTCTACAGAACTGTTAGTGACTTGGGACATCAAGTTTGCGATTCGTAAATCTTTTTGTCGCATCGTGCCTTCAAGGTAAGCGACTTTATGATTCAAAGTGGTAATTACATCTTCCTTTTCATGTATTTCTTGAATTAATTGTTCATAAGCCCAACGCGTTGCCGATTCGTGAATTTGTTCATTTATATACGCAGTTTCTCGTGCTAAAAGTTTGACAGACAATTATAATAATTATAAAATATATTTATGAGAAATTATAATTATTATTGTTTTTTTTTTTAAGAATGGATTCTTACAAATTTCAAAAGGATAGTTATTCGTATTGTTACAAGCGATTTCAGTGTGAGGCTTTTCTTGTAGTGCCTGCAATTTCCCAAACCACTTCCAAAAGCAAAAGAAATTCAACAGCGAAATTATCATAACTTTAAGACTATTTTTAGTCTTGTTTAATAAAAAGGAGAAGCTTTTTGGTTCTGTTTCCAATGCTGTTGGTTTCACAGACTTTATTTCTGGAGCTTCTTCGATTATCTCTTCTATGTTTTCTATTTCTACCAAAGAAAATTAGAGTAACTTGGTTTTTATAATTTAATCCAGAAAGAATTTGTCTAATTAAACCTGATATATAATTGAAAAAATTATATACCTAATTTTAAAAACTAAAAAGAAATTTTTTTCACTTTAATTTTTTTAAAAATAAGGTAAATGTCCCAGTAATCGTGACCTTAGTCCCAGTAATCGTTTCACCGTCAATCTTATTTTTTAAGCATTTATACTTGATTGTTATTGATTTTGATAATAAATAATACTAAAGCTCGTTAGTTTTGGTTAGTAAATACTTTTCTAAAGATCTTTTATAATTATTTCTTTAGGTTATAAGCAAATTGAACGATTACTGGGACCGGTACGATTACTGGGCCATCTACCTTAAATAAGTAAATAAATAAATTGTTACTAAGTGAAAAATACTATTTAAAACTTCAAAGTTTAAATGTAGAATAAATTTTGTTGTAAATTAAAAAGGTAACTTTTTACTTGTTTGACTAATATCTTCTTCTTCAAGTTCCTGGACAGTCTCTTGTAAATAATTAACATCTTTATTTGTAAGTTTTGCAAGCAATGCTAATAATAATTTCTCAATCGTTCCATGGTGACAATTTGCTAGTTGGCTGATAGTATTGTTATTTAATTTCAAATTAATTTTAGAAAATACTTTTCTATTCAAAGTACTCCAATTGTCTTTCCTCATGTTGACATTACTTGCTGGTATGCAATTGTGAATTTCAAGAAGACGAGGGTAGTATAATTTTAATAGTTCTGCCATAAGAACTGTTAATACAACGAAAATAATGATTAACTACGTAAAAGTTAATTTCTGCATTTTCATAAATTCTTATAAATTAAATTTTATAAAATTTAATTGGAAGTATAAAATAAATACTTACATCCATCAGCAAAATCTCGAGCTAAGGTTTTAGGTGGTTTTGAAAAGGGAATTTTATCTAACCATCGATAAATTGTTTCAATGTTTCCATCATGATAAAAATTTTCGACATTTTGCTTTTTTTCCTTCTCGAAGGGATGAATATATTCATCCATTCTTATCACTTTTGATGCCTTCAATTAAAAGTTTAAATTTCTTTATTGACAGTTCATTAAAGCAATAAAAATATTGTTTATGGACGTCTTGCCCAACATATTCTTTTTATAAATTAATTTTTCATAATGCTTAAGAGCATCATGAGTGACTTTTACGCGTCAATTTAGATTTGTGAATTTTACGATAATCAATTTCGTGAATTTGCAGAAAGTTGAAACTTTTTCCATCGTTTCTTTTTTTTTTAATTTTGAAATTTTCGCGTCTTTTCAGAAACCAGAGACCTCTGTGTAAAAATTTGAAAATAAAAATTCCAAAATGGCAGCTTACATCAGTTGTCATGTCAAAATGAGGTGTTTAGATTTTTTGTTGTTTAAAACTCGTTTTTTGTAGTTGAAATAGGCATAGATATATTAAAATGTTTTCTCGATGACATTTTTAAACTTCAAAAAAATTGTCACCTCCATAAGTGACGGCCACTTGACATGGAAACGGTTTGGAGAAACTTGAGATTTAAATACGTTCTCGTGTGTATTTTTATTACTTTTATCATCTCATGCTTGATTAGCATTTCTCCTATAAGCAACGGTAAGTTCGATTAATTAAAAATTGCAATATTAAACAATCTTGAACATGCAAGAACAAACAAATTCTAAAAACAAATTTTGGGGTTAGATTTCAAAATGTGAACTTTTCATAATATGAATAAACATTTCAACCAAAATGATTTTTTAAATTTAAAAAGCACGTAAGAAGTTTGAAACGCCTAAATTTTAAAGTCAGATGTTTTTTGTTAATGTATTTAAATTTTCAAGTACGCCAGGCCTGTAATTTTAGAACGTCTTATAAAATGTGAAGCTTTTTAGCAGAGCTCATACTAGCTGTCATTCCTTGTTTGAGAATTTCTAGTGAATCGAAACCTCCAGTTAACTTCTGCACATATTTTCTTAACGAATTCAAGAATCATTTATAAATTTGAAAGAGCAGTATTGACTCTTCGCTGTTTTTTTTAGATGACTCCAAATATGATCTCGGTACGTCATCGAGAGATCGAATTGATGTAAAATCAACAAATAATGCTTTTAAGAAAAGAAGAAAGTTAAGACATCAATTAGCCATACTTGTGCCATTTAGGGATCGCTTTGAAGAACTGTTGAAATTCGCTCCACATATGCAACAGTTTTTAGATAAGCAGAATTTAGATTATCACATATTTATTTTAAACCAGGTTCAGTATAATCTATAAATTAATTTGATGTGGGATCAACAGCAATTTAAATTAGTTAATTTTCATCATTTCTTGCAGGTAGACAAATTTAGATTTAACAGAGCCTCTTTAATAAATGTAGGATTTTTAGAAGTAAAGAACGATTACGATTATATAGCAATGCATGATGTTGACTTATTGCCAATGAACGATGAATTATTATACTCTTTTCCCGAAAAGGGACCTTTTCACGTATCGTCGCCTGAGTTGCATCCTAGATACCATTATCCAACTTTTGTTGGGGGAATATTACTCGTTAAAAGGTATTTTATTTATACTTGATCATATTTATTTTTGATCATATTTATTTTTGGAAAGTGGTTAATTTTTTAAAATAGTTTATTTGTCAGATTTTTGAATTAAGTTAATTTAAATTTGAAACCCTTTCAAAATGAGAGTTGAAAGTTTATATATTTTTATCACATTACAGAGAACATTTTATAAAAGTTAACGGTATGTCAAATAAATACTGGGGTTGGGGCCTGGAAGACGATGAATTTTACATAAGACTGAAAGAAGCTGGACTCAATGTTACTCGTCCACAGAACGTATCAACTGCAACTCATAACACATTTAAGTAAGAAATTTGTAATTTTCTTAAAAGTTTGTTAAAAATATTTCTTTCAAAAGTTATAATGTTTCATAACGTAATTTCAGGCACATACATGATAGAAATCATCGAAAAAGGGACATGACCAAGTGCTATAATCAGCGAGAGGTAACCAGAAAACGAGATCGCGAGACAGGTTTACATAATGTTTCGTACAAATTAGAAGAAACGATTGAGATGGCGATAGAAAATACTCCAGTCACAGTATTCAATATTGCTCTACTGTGTGATAAATCCATTACTCCATGGTGTGAATGTAATAAGATGGAGTCTCCGAAATATGTAAAAGCAAAAGAGAAGAAGAAAGATAACAGTAACAAAACCGTTACCTAAATTATCGAATCCAATTAGTGTAATTAAATACAGTACCAAAAATGTCAATATTTTCAAATTTACAATTGTAATGACGAGGTTTTAAATTAAAATTCCGTCTTAAGAATAGATAATTGTATCCTTTTTTAAAAAAATTATATACATTTATAAAATGTTACTCATAAAAATATAGCCATGAATATGATTCTTAGGAAAATACGTGTTGTTTATTGATAAGAAAAAAAACTTCAATTCATTCTAATACTTACTAAGAGAAAAAAGATTGCTTTCTATGAGATAGAAAATTTAAAAACAAAAGACTATAGTTTATAATTTTACCCTGAAAGTTTATAAAATCTTCCCAACTTTGAAAGAATCATGTCCACTGCTCCGGACGTTATAAAGTGTTTCAAATACATAGATGCTCATCAAAAAAAGTACGTGGACGAATTAAGAAAAATTGTTGGAATCCCAAATATAAGCTCCAATTTTAGAGCTCATAAACAAATTTCTGCCTTGATTCGTTGGTTAGAAAGTCGATTAAAGAAGCTTGGGTTTTTAGTTTCACTCAAAGATTTAGGAAACTATGTGCCTTTTGGACAAACCGAAGAAGTAAACACTTTTAGACGAATCTCATTTTTTAAGTTTCTCAATTTTTGTAAACAAAACTGATATTGATGTGGATTTGCAGGTGAAGATTCCATTTCTTCTCTTAGGAACTCTGGGTAACGATTCTAATAAAAAGACGCTTTTTTATTATTGTCACTTGGATGTCCTGAAAGTTGAGCGAGAAAAGTGGAAAACCGATCCATTTGAATTGATTGAAAAACATGGAAAATTGTATGGTCGAGGAACTGCAAAAATGAAGGGACCACTTTTATGCTTTTTACACGCCATCGACTGTTATAAAGAATTAGGACTCGAGATACCAATTAACATAAAAATTTTCTGTGGTGGGTCTTAAAAGTCTTAAAAGTATTTTGTTGAAAAATAGGACTTGAAGCCTTGAAGGTTTGCCAGGATCAATAATTAAGTTCTGTCAAATTCAGATTTTAAGATGAAAAAACCTTTTTTATAAGAGGTTTCTTTTATTTCTTTCCGAAGACAAATCCAAGAATTTTTTTTTAAATACAAATTTTCTCGAAATGAATAAAAAATAAAATAATTAACAGAATCCATGAACGAGTGTCGTAGCGAAGGAATCCCTGAAATATTGCACAATTTAAAGAAAAGTTTCTTAACAAATATTGATTGCATCTTGATGAACGAAAGCAATTGGCTGGGTACATATTATCCCTGTATTGTTTATGGTTTTCGAGGTGTTTGTTATTTCGACATAACGATAGAAGGTCCTTCACAAGATTTCAACAGTGGCGATTATGGAGGAATGATGTACGAACCAATGGAAGATTTAATATTTGTTTTAAATAATCTCGTCGATTCATCCAATCGAATTCTTGTTCCTAATTTTTATGACAACGTAATGCCTGTGACTCCCGAAGAAGAAGACATTTATCATAAGTTGAAAATTAATTTTGAGGAATACAAGAAAAATTCCGGTGTAACGAAATTTATTCATGATGAAAAACTAAATTGGACATTAATGCATGTTTGGAGACATCCTTCCTTTAATTTGCATTATATCGATACTCCGACTAAATGCGACTGTACTGTTAAATTAGCGATACCGAAGAAAGTCAGTGCCAGATTTTCTATTCGGTAAATTATATTTACAAATTATACCCAAAAAGTACGAATTTAGAAATTATACATTAAGATTAATGTTTTTTTGTAATATTAGCATCGTTCCTTATCAAACACATGAACAAGTGTCTGCTTTGATATTGGAATACCTGAGAAAATTACTTCAATCACGATGCACTCCTAACAATGTGAATGTTAAAGTTCACGATTCAATGGATCCATGGTCTGAAAACTATTCGCATTGGAATTACAAAGCTGCAAAGATAGCAGCTAGACAGGTAAATTTCTTAGAAAAATTGATTACCAAATAAAATATACATTAATAAAATATAATCAGGTTTTCAAAGAAGAGGCCAATTTGATAAGAGAGGGCCAAGGATTTTCAGTTCTTTTGCAATTGCGCCAAGCCTTGCCAAAGAAAAATATTCTTGTACTACCCTTGGCAAATAATGATGCAAATATCCACTCTCAGGATGAAAATATTTCCTTGAAAAATTACATGGAAGGCACGAAGTTGATGGCTAGTTATTTCTATCAACTAAATCAAGTCTGCAGATAAGTTTGAAAGACTACGGTGTAAAAATATACACTTGGGTCAAATTACTAAATTATTATTTGAATTATTTATTGAAAAGGACAAAGTTTTTATTTCTGTACAAATCGGCTTTGAACTATTTACAACATTTTAAAATACTTTAGATACTCAAAATTAAACAAAAGTCAATTAGACCAGGCACAGGTTGACTAAAAATTTACATTCATAAATTTAAAAAGATGTTCTTTTAGTTCACTTTCACTCAGCACTTCATTTTCACTCATCATTTCGATATCATTACTTTCGTTAAAAATATCTTGGACTGTCCCTGTTACTGTGATACTCGTTTCCGGAGGATTTTCCGGTACATCTGTGGTATCACACGCGACAATTTTAAAGTTTGTATTGTTTAGATTGGTTGTGTCAAAATTATTTATGTCAAAGCTACCGACGTCCATCGGATATGGCATCACGTTAGATCCGTTCGCAAAAACCAAATTTTTTTGCAACCTCCTTCGTAGAGTCCTTTGAGACGGTAAAGGAAAATTATAATTTAACATCATCTCGTAACCATTACTCCCGCATGATTTTTGAATCTCCGAAGCCATTCGCAAAGATTCCTCCGAAAATTCGTGTCTCGCGTAATCCGAGAACATAACATCGAAAGGTGATTGCTTGTCAGGGACAAGATCCAAGTGTTTCCGCTTTATTAGGGATCGCATGTTATTCACTCTTCTCTTGTAAGTATTCGCATTCCTTTCAGCTCGCTCGAGTAATTTAGATGCTTTATCCACTTTCCAGTTCAATTCCTTTATTGTTTTCTCTCTGCTCCTCACCTGATATTCCAAATTCTTCTTGTTCTGATGTTCCACAGAAATTGAACGGGACAATCTCCTGTTAACATCTTCTATAGTTTTGACTTTGTGAGTCAAATCTTTTATTAATGCCTGCATCGCATTTAAATTTCGATCATTGCGCCCTTGCGAAGCTTCTTTCCGGTTCAATTTCGCTGATAGAATCGTGACCTCTCTATTCTTGAGTTTAAGTTCATCGTTTACTTCCTGCAGTTTATTTTCCATATCCTTGTATGCAGATAGGTGATCGGTTAACTTCAAAATGATACCTTTTTGTTGTTCTATCTTTAAATTCAAGTCGTAGTACAACTCCGTAGAATCGACTCTGCCATCCGAATCTGAGTTTCGACTTCTTTTTACGCCACGTCTTGACATATCTTGAAAATTATCTTCATCTTCAGAACGATCTTGAATTTGCCCTTGATAATCTTGTACTTCTTGATGATCTGGATTTTGATCCTGTTCTTGATTATCTTGAGCTTGATCTCGATACTGATCTTGATCTTGAAAGTGATCTTGAAAGTGAACTTGATCTTGAAAGTGATCTTGATACTGATTTTGAAAGTGTTCTTGATACTGACCTTGATCATTGTGATGATTTTGACTTTGATTATAACCTTCATTTTGAAAATCTTCTGCATTCAATTGCGAATCTGAGGAAATTACTTCAATGCTTTCTTGCTTCATTGGAAATTTGCTACTGGAATTTACCAAATCATCGGAAGGGATTCCCTCGCTTTCAGAGTTACTTATTCTCTCGGTTTTGATCATTTTTGGTAAGCTATTCTCCACCCTGATAACCGAAGTAATGCATGCGTCTCCATAATCTTGATTCTTATTTTCTTCTAAACTACATTCCATTGATGGTTTTTCGCCTAAATCCCTCATGATGTCCGATACGTCCCCGATGACTCCTGAGAACTTTATTGTAAATTTGCTGCCCTTTGATCTTTTACTGCGATTAGAATTAGTACTAGAGAAGTCACTATCTGAACAATTTTGATTTTTTTCGGGTCTTTCGTCAACCGAGTCGGAAATAAATCGCTCAATGGATTTCATAGTTTCTTCTCTAGCTTTTCTTTTGCGTTGCAGTGCCTCTTCCAAATTAGATGTTTCTTCTGGTTGCCTTTTGTCCAAGTTTTCTTCTTCTGCATCTTCTTCCATGGCAACTCCATTGTTAATACTATTTTTATATTTACTGTTATTCAAACAAGCGTTTGTACTATTGTCCCCGACGACCGTTTGACCATTCAAAATAGAGTCATTCTTTTGAGAACTTAATTTATTCGTTTCGAGTTTTCTATAGATTTTACCAAATTTTGAGCTGCTTTCATTCATGGGCTCTTCATCAGTGTTGATTCCTTCATAAATTCTTTCCATGTTGCTTTCGACTTCATTGTAAATTTCATCGGCTGTAGCTTGGCTATCTGTTTCACCCTTGACTTCTTCCTTTATTCTAAAATTCAGTGGCATATGATTTGTTAGAAATTCAATAGGTTTAAGTTGGTTGTTTGTGTCCTCGTTCTCGTTGTTTATTATTATGTAGTTATTACTATTGTTGACGAATGTTCCAATCCCTGTACTGTTGTCATCAGAAATCACTATCACATTTTCATGTTGCAGATTTTCGAGAGGACTAGCTGTGATAATTTGGTATACGTTATTTATAGAATGTCCTTCCTTTCCTTTCGTGTTTGGTAAAATTGGAGAGTTTTGAGAATCGAGGAAGACGATAGATTCTTCTCCGAAATTCTGAATTCTTCCTGGCGTTTCCAAGTAGACATAATTTTCTTCGTCATCATCTAAGATTTCTAATCCAAATTCTTCCTCTTCGCTCTTACCATCGGTACCAGATCTTCTTCGTTTGTTTGGAGATTTGCGGGTTGATACTACCCTAAATATGGATGGTACAGCCCCTTTCCTTAGTTTCAACCTACCGCATTGAGTAACCATCCACTGACTAGGTGCAAAGTGTGCGTGACACAGAAAAGAATTATTCGACGGTTCCCAATCGGCTCTGCCGACGCGATCTTTCCATATTTGTCGTAAAACTGGATCACGAGGGAAACACTTCATAGTGTAACCCTTTTCGCTACGATTATTACATCCAATAGCGGCGCAGCCAGGCATTGTTGAAAATTTAATGTCAATCTCTGCGATAATTTAGTGAGGTCAGAGGCTCAAATAAATTATAGACATTGTTTGTTTAGTGATGAGCACGAAGCATCTGAAATCAGATTCCAGAACCACGTGCATTAGAATCATTCTGATGAATCTAATAGATTGAACTAATTCTGAATTGACTATGTAGATGGAAGAAATCAAGCAATTAATTAACTCTTTAGTGTTAGCATTCTCTAAGCTTTTAGTATTTGTTTAATTATAGTACCTAAGTAGGTAATATATGAAGATAATTATGATAATTATTAATACGTATTATTATTACATTTCATACGAGAATTGTATGATTTCATCTGTTTTATTTGAATTATCAGAGTAACAGATACTTTTTTGAAATCATTGAAATACGAAACCTAACCTATGCATATTTAAGAAGATTGGATTTTAAGCAATTCAACTTTCTTGTCAATATTTTTAACTCTGAAGACTAAAAGAAGATATTAAATTTTATTTTTCCTAAATTTATGAGCTTTTTAAAGAAAAGTATAGGGATATTCTACGAGACCTTAGAGGTTATAAAGACTTCGTGTATGTATTAGAAATCGTGTTCCCTCAGGCTTATGCGTTAAAAACACCGCATAAATAGAAGAGAAAATTAAAGTCTTCTAATAAAGAGAGAGAATATGTAAAAAATACTAAACAAAATAATTTCTCACCTGTTTAAAAGCTTGATAAACTTCAAGGGAAAATATGTCCAACGGAGATGTATAAGCTGTATAATTTTTTATATCCTCCAATCTCACCAAAACGTTTCTTGACAAACAGAAAAGACAATCACTTTTTGGGTACGTTATTTAACATTGTTATAACTTGCAAACCAATTATTATTGGGTCAATGGCAAAAGAGGTTGCACCGCAACCTTCGTAACCACAGTCTGGTGCTTTTAAACTTTAATACCCATTTTCATTTTTTTTAAAACTGTGGTTTCTAAGTATATTTTTGATAGGTTAACATGATATATAAACAAAAAATACTAATACACCACGAAAGATGGATTATTTTTGTAGATGTACAAAATATAAGGGATATAAAGACTATAAAGTACTTTTCATCGGAGTTGCAAGAACCGTGGGAATCATGCAAGAATATTTCTGTTAGAACGCCAATCTCAATTTGTGGCGCTCAATACTCAACCAATAAGATTGTTTCTTGAAAGGTAATTTTTTAAAAGGCTTCTTAGTTTGCTGTAAACACTGCAACGCTAACCTCATTCTTGTACATAAAAAAATGTTGTCGTTAACATTAAAAATTTTTATTTTAGGAATTTTACCTATATTTTAATTAAACTACGATTCAATTGATTTTGCGCTTTTAAATTATCGCGCTCTATACTAGCGCCATCTAATCACACTGTGTTGTCAAAATTGTCAATGTGTCAATGATGTCGCGCTTTCAACAGTCCACCTTCATAAATGTGTTGAATTTACAGAAAACATTTATTATTAATTATGCGAAAATGTCAATGAAGTGTAAAAATTAATGAAATTTCCTTTGCACATATGTAGAACGAGATTTCGCTAAAATGGCAACGTTAAATGTAATAGTCAAAGCAGTGGAGACTTTGAAGAATCTTCAAGAGCAACAATCAGCTGATTTAGATTTTGGAGCCAGGTATTTTTTGTAAACATTTCTTCTTTTTAGCTTATACCTAATGTATACTTTTAGCTTATACCTAATTATAATACTGGTGAATGCCTAGTAAGTTTATTTGAATATTTATAAGAGTCGTGCAAACTTTTCTTGAGAGGTTAACTACCTATATAAAAATTGTTTATTACTTATTATCTATTTTATTTATAATGAAAGAATCCTTTATTTACACCTGTCTTAAAAAATAATTAAATTTTTTATAGTAAATTGTTACTTATACTGTTCGAATTTCTAAGAGTGACTAGCTAATTTTTAAAAGAATAGTTTTAAAAAAAATTGAATACAAGAGACAAACATTCAATAACATTTTTGTGATAACAATTGCATATGAATTTTTTAATATGATTAAGAACTTGAAAATTTCAGACATGCCTCTTTCAAAAAATCTCCGACTCGTTTGGTTTTACCTCTCATAAAAAATTTTCAAAAATTATAAAATATAATTACAGGAAAAAAGAGAAAATATCTAATTGTATTACGATTGCTGATGGAGTGTGTCTTTCATCGGTCAAAGTTGTTCCAAAATTTGCTCACGTTCTTAGCCTTTCAATTGAAACTCTGTTATCATATTGTGATGATAATGACTCGGACGTTCGAACTGTGGCAGACGAATGCCTCAACAGGATTATTAGGGTACGAAAATGAATTTTCAAAAATTACAGATTATTTCATGAAAAAGAAAATGAAGAGCATAGGAATTAATTTTTTCATTAACTACTACTGAATAAATTTTGTGATAGTTGATAAAGGTTTTTAAAATAACATATTTAAAAATTTGGAGAAGTAAATTTAATTACAAGTAATTCACAAGTCGAAATATAAATTACTATTGAAATAAATTCAAATTTTAGGCGATGGCTGATAGTCATATCGTGAAAGTACAAATCGAATTATATCAAGAAATAAAAAGGAATGGATCGGCGCGTATTTTAAGAGCAGCATTATGTCGCTTTGGATTACTCAGTCATATGATCCGAGCGGCCAAAGGAAAAGCTTACGTTTCAAATTTGATTCCTTGTATAGTAACGATCATGAAGCGCAAAGAAGAATCTGTGATCGAAACTCTAGCACAGTCGCTATCATTAATTTTAAAATCTTTGGGACTATTTATGACAGACAAAGATGTTAAGGTCAGAGCAAATTGTAATATTCATGAAAACTTTTATTTAAATCCGGCTGGTAATTAAAACTTCTAAAAATTTTATCATAGATTTTGTTGAAAGCGTTTTTTCCTAACGTTTCATCAACTGAAGCTATATTTCGGAGAACAGCAGCTGGCATGATATTAACGACCTGTTTAAATTGTCGCAAACCGCAAAACTTTCTGAGTTACGTGATGGACAATCTCATAGGTATTTTATAAAATTATTTTTATGTAATCATTTTAATACTAACCATTTTAGTATTCTTAAGATAAATCATGTAAAATCGAAAAACATTCTGAAAGTGGATTTTTTTATTAGACACAGCAGTGCGAGCGATTGAAACCGATAAAGAGAGTATGACTACTGTAATAGGAGTTTTCAATTGTTTTCGAATAATGTTACCTCATATGAGTACTCCATTGGAAACTGAATCTGAAAACTCTCACAGACTGGAGGGCTTTATACAAATTTACGAACTGTGTTTACATTATGCAAAATGTCATTCAAATCACAACGTAGTGAATTCAGCTTTAGAGACACTGATTCAACTTTTGCAATCTCCGCAAAAGGATTTCGTGTCGGTTTTGTTATCCAAGGATGGCATCGGTCAGAGCAGAATTTCTCTTATCGAAAATACAGGAAGACTTTCGTTGGGTCATATGAATCTCTCTACGACCACAGTATCTGAAGGAACTTCAGATGCCACTTTAAATTTATTAGATTCAGATGTATCAGACATGCCTGACATTACTCCCAAAGTACAAAAGTGGATCGCAGAATCTGAAAATGCTTTACCTTTGATTCAAAGGCCTCCAAAACATGTTCCCAACGACTGTGTGGAAATAGCTGGAAAAATATTAGATGATTATAGCAATCTGACAATCGGAAGTATTGGCAGTATGTACATTTTTTGTCACATTATTTTACTTTAGATTTTTAACAGAAATACTTTTCCTAAATAATTTTTCCTCAGCAAACTTTAGTATCCAATAATTTAATTTAAAGAGACGAATGTTAATATAAAAATGTTACAGAAATTTATGTTGCTTTAAAACCTTAGAGAAATGACCATGAATAATTTAGTTTATTCCAAGGACACAATAGTTTGCTTTTCATTACCTCAAAACCTTTTAAAAAATGTTTATTTCTCCAATTAAAGTTCGAATTTGATTTCCAAGTTTATAAAGGAATGAAACGAGGATTATTTTCGTAGACGAAGACCTAGAAGAAGGAAGTGAATTTGGTAGTGAAATTGAAAAATCTGAAAAGATTCCTGACTCGAGTTTACTGAGTCAGCATTCCAGAGGAGAAGAAGAATATTTGGATGATACAACAATATCGGTGGATTCACCGCACAGAAGCTTAGTAAATGTCCCACTTCCAGAATTTGACATTGGGCGACTTATAGGCGCAGATGTTCCGTTAAAATATTGTTGTCGTTACCTGGCTTCTTCGTTTCTTTTGACAGGCAAAGTCGGTCAATTAATACCAGATAAAGTGTTTCGTGTCAGCGTCAAATCGCTAGCACTTACATGCATTGCTAATATTTTAAGGATATGTCCAAGCTTATTTTTCACTACGGTTGCTAGAACGCCAACCGAAGAATATCGACAAACAATATCAGATATTTTGCTGTTTTCAAATCACTCTGATCCGCAGTTGAGGGGAAATGTATCCACAATCATTGGCTGCTTTCTGAAAGCAGTTTTTGTTCAGAATGGAGGTTCGTTTGAGAGCACAGAGGTAAAAAATTTCGAGATTGAAAATGCAAAATCAGGACTTTTGCAAGAGCTAATAGATTTGATATTAAAGGTAGGATTATTAAACTTAAAATATCGTAATTTTTAAGAAAATTAGAATTTACAAAAATTAATAAATTTACAGGGATTGGAGGATAACTCTGCAACGACATGTCGTCAGACTTTAACTGCTCTTAGTACTTTTATGACTGATCTTTTAGAATCCGTGGAAAATCAATACGCGAAAGTAATATTGAACTTACTTCCGCAAATTGTAAATAATCCCTATTTTCTCGTTAGAGTAAAGTTAGTTGAATTTTTAAGCGAACTGCCCTACATAACTATAGAACACGTAACAAATGGTACTCAATTTCAAGAAAACGTAATTTCCATTTTTACCCAACTCCTAGGTGATCAGGACCAAAGGGTTCGAAGTTCAGTGAGCAATGCTCTTATTCAGTAAGTTTATTGTATAATATTAGCTCTACAATTTCATCTATTATCATATTTGAAGGGTAGCAGTACAAAACTAGATAACCAACAAAATGTGAATTTTTCAGGAGAGCGAAAAAACGTTGTATAAAATCGAAATAACTATTTAAAGATAAAACAAAAGTCCCCTTCTGAGCTGAAGTGTTGATGAATTGTAGCTAAAAAAGTGTGATTAGAAAAAGTTATCTAGTTTTGAGGAAATACATGTGGAAGTTGATAATCTCGAAGTGACACTAACCAAAAATTAGAGCAAACTCGGCTGCGGATTGTAATAAAAAGTACAATTTTTAGTTTAAACAGAAAAATAAAAACTTGCTCCCGAGATATTGAGTTGCTGAATACGAGTAAATAAAGTTTGGTTAAAAAAATTAGCCAGTTCCGAGTAAATCTACTGAGAATTTTCGGGGTAGAATTTCATAGGTTTTCCAAATCGGCTTTGGATAGCGATTAAAAATCGAATTTTCAATATTTTATAAAAATAAAAACCTGCTCCCAAGATATGGAGATGATGAATAGGAAGAAAAAATTTTTGATAAAAAGAAATTATTCCGTTCCGAGAAAATCAAGATTTAGTGTGACGGTATCGCACTGAGTCAAACAATTTTTCGCTGAAAATCTGATAAAAAAATAAAATTATATTTTTTTAACAATAAAGTTTGATCATTTCGAGAAATCAATTCCTTTAATTATTATTAAATTTAATTAATATCAAATTTCTTTAGAAAATTACAGGTTTAGGAAACTCAACTTTTCAATTTTTGCAACTAAACAAAAAAATTTGTTAAATTAATTTCTGTCTGGAAAACTTACCTTGAGATGCATTTATGCTCGTCAAATTTTCTCCGAATTTTTTTATTAAAATTTTAACAATTATTTTTAAAAACTGTCGGTAACCTTATGGCGAAATGGTCACTAAAGGGATAAAAATGAGATTTCGAAGAAATCCTTTTAACACAACGTGTATTAGATTTTTTAAGAACTTTTTATGCAAAAAGCCCATTTTCGAAAAAAATTTTGGTTATCTAGTTTTGTACTGTCGCCCTTCAATTATTGATTTAAAAAGATTTCATAAAAATTGTTTAATATTGATCTGAGATATCCGAGATTCATTAAATAATAAATATTTTTTTTCATGTTTTTGTCAGTCTCTTCAGACAAGGAAAAAGACAGAGACTTCAATTAAATTCAAATTCAACTAAACTCCCTCAAATATGGCTTATTATTAACAGAATTTTACGACCTTTCGTTTGGTTTGTTTTAAATATCTCTATTTTCATTTTTCTAGAAGATATATTCATGAAAAAAGTCCAAAATTTATTTCTTAATATGCAATATATTTTTACTATTTATAAGTGGTTTCGAAATGTAATTTATCAATAATCAACAAACAAGTGAGCCTATTTCACTCTTAAAGGATTGTAATATACATATTTAAAAAAATTTAATACCAATTTTTAGTAGAAAACTACTAATTCACTTAGTAAAGTTTATTAATTCATTTAGTACTAACTATTTAGTACACTAAAAAAAGATGGGCTACTCTCCAAGTCTAAATTAGCAGTTTGCTACTAATGAAATAGTGCGGAATCGTTTACCAGTTGCTTTAGTAAGCATTTCTACTAATTTTTGGTAAAAAACTACTAATTCACTTAGTGAAGCTTACTAATTAATTTAGTAAGTAGAAATTAGCACAGCAGAAAACTATACTAATTTACTTAATAAGACTTACAAATTCATTTAATAAATAGAAATTAGTAAAGTAGGAAACTACCTAGTAAGGCTTAACAACTCATTTAGTAAGGGTTACTAATTCATTTAGTAAGCCTTACTAAAAAAATAATCTTTTTTTCCTAACTTTTCAGATGTACTTTTTTTTTTAATTTTCAAATTGACTAAAAAGAAGCTTAAGTCAGTGTAATAACTACATGCAACAGTTTACAGTAGGACAGAGTAAAAACAAATTTTTTTATAATATTTAAAAAAAAAATTAATGAATAAAAGCCATTTTCTCAGAATTCGCAATGATTATTTGTTTAAAATTCATAGTTTTTATGTAAAATATGAAAGAAATTAATGCCTAATTGCGATTAGTTAAGAATAGCTGCTACTTGACAATTATTTAAACAATTTTTATAAACAAATACACAGTTTTCGTATGTCACAATGAACAGGCTCCATTTTTTTTTGCAGAATCAACCAAAAATGTCTTGTCAAAGACTCCTTATTGTCATTTTTTCAAATTAACAACAACTGGTAATTATTTAAACAATATTTATAAACAAATTCACATTTTTAACATTATTCCACGAATAGGTCCAATTTTTCCGGAATCAACTAAAAATGTATTGCCAGTGACTCCTGGCTGTAATTTTGTTTAAATTAATAAAAAATATTAATCATTTAAACAATTTTTATAAATAAATTCACATTTTGACAATTTTTCCAAGAATAGGCCCCCTTTCAATAGCGAAATCAACTAAAAATATATTGAAAATGACTCGTTGCTAAGAGACTTTACAAATGGACAAGAAAAGTTAATCATTTGAACAATTTTTATAAACAAATTTTCATTTTGGTCACTTTTGCATGAAAAGGCTTATTTTCTTCATGGAATAAAATAGAAATGTCTTATCAATAACTCCTTCTTGTCATATTTGCCCAATGAACAAAGATTGTTGATTATTTAAAAAATATTTATTAAGTAATTTACAGCTTGACCATTTTTTTATACTAAATATTATTTTTTGCGGAATTAACTAAAAAACCAAGGTGCCATATAAACCATATATGTGTTGATGAAAGGTTTGATGGGTTCTTGGTTATTTGGTTATTGGATTATCAAATTTTATTTATTTATTGGGTATCGTATCTCAACAGTTTTTCTTTATGAGAAAAATATGACAAGAAGGAATAATTGACAAGACATTTCATATTGATTGCCTAAAAAATTGATATTTATTATAGAAAAATAGTCAAACTGCGAATTTATTTATAAATATTGTTCAAATAATCAACATTTTTTGTTAATTGGACCAATATGACAAGAAGGAGTTACTGGTAAGACGTTTCTAGTTTATTGCACGAAAAAAAGCCTATTCATGCAAAAGTGGCCAAAATATACATTTGTTTTTAAAAATTGTTTAAATGATTAACTGTTCTTGTCCTTTGGCAGTGTATCACAGCAAAGAGTCATTGGAAATACATTTTTAGTTGATTTCGCTAAGATACTATTCTTGGAAAAATGGTAAAAATGTCCATTTATTTATAAAAATTGTTTAACTAATTAATATTTTTTATCAATTTAAACAAAAAAACAGCTAGGAGTCACTGGCAATAAATTTTTAGTTGGTTCCGCAAAAAATTGGGCCTATTCGTGAAATAATGTTGAAAATGTGAATTTGTTTATAAATATTGTTTAAATAATTAAAAATTGTCGTTAATTTGAAGAAAATGACAGCAAGAAGTCTTTGGCAAGACATTTTTGGTTTATTCTGAAAAGAAATTGAGCCTCATTGTGACATAAGAAAACTGTGTATTTGTATTTGTTTATCTTATATTTTATATAAACACTATGAATTTCAACAACTAATCGTTGCGAATCACGATAAAATGGCTTTTGTTCATTAATTTTGTTTAAAATATTATAAACAATTTTTTTCTTACTCTAACCTACTGGAAATTGTTTATTTTACTGGAAATATTTATTACACTGACTTAAGCTCTTTTTTAGTCAATTTGAAAAAAAGTTACATCTGAAAACTTAGGGAAAAAATATTCTTTATTTTGTTGTCAAATAAAAAATTTTCGTTTGGCCAAAGTGAATTTAAAAAAAAGGTACATCTGAAAATTTAGGAAAAAAATATTGTTTATTTTGTTGTCAAAAAAAAAGGTACATCTGAAAACTTAGGAAAAAAATATTGTTTATTTTGTTGACAAAAAAAAGGTACATCTGAAAAATTAAGAAAAAATATTGTTTATTTTGTTGTTAAATAAAAAATTTTTGTTTAGCTATAGTGAATTTTCCGCACCGACTCGTTATGCCTGGAAGCCTTACTGTCCTTTTAAAAAAAACATTAAAATCCATTGAAAATTGGCTTATAGACAGACTTTTGTCCACAAAAAGTGTTGGCCTTACTGTCCTTTTAAAAAAAAAACATTAAAATCCATTGAAAATTGGTTTATAGACAGACTTTTGTCCACAATAGTAGCAACAGCACAATATATAAATAGCACAATATATAAATAGCACAATATATAAATAGTACAATATATAAATAGCACAATGTATAAATATATAAATAGCACAATAATAGCACACAAAAAAGATCGAAAATACAAGATGTAAGGTAAAATCTATGCAAAAGCGTGTCTGATTTCGAATGATGCTCGTTTAAGAGTTATAAGTTAAAATTAAAAAGACCCCTTGTTTAAATCGAATCGCATACTTTGTAGAGGCCAACAAAATAATTTTTTTTAAACTGTGAACTACCATTGGGATCATGCTCGCAAAAATATATGTTGTTACTGAGGGTGTGATTGTATTATAGGAAAAAAATTGCGGCAGTACCAAAAAGCTTTCATAGAAAAAGAATTTTTTCAAAATTCCAAAAATGTTTTTTATTCTTTTCTAATTGCCAGAATTGAGCCTCCATTTTTTTTAGAACTGCTGTGATATCTTGTACAATATATATTTGAACCATCGAAATTGATTCAGCCATTTTCGAGAAAATTTAA
>JBAGKK010132409.1:4601-24692 GCA_037177015.1 Euceroptres primus
CGTCTGTTGAATTAACAGAAGTCGTCTGTTGAATTAACAGAAGTCGTCTGTTGAATTAACAGAAGTCGTCTGTTGAATTAACAGAAGTCGTCTGTTGAAATAGGGAAAATCAATTTTTTCTCTTTTATTTACAGAAATTTCTATAAATAAACAGAAAAAATCTGCTGTCTCTATTCCAACAGATGACTTCTGTTAATTTTACTGCTTTTTTCTCCGTGAAATGTACAATTTTGACTTTTTATATTTACAGAAATTTTTGTTAAACTTAAGTTTAACAGACGCCTGTTGAAAGAAAAGAAAAAAATCTGTTGACTTAACAGAAGTCATCTATTGAAATAGGAACAGAAGATTTTCTCTGTTTTATTTATAGAAATTTCTGTTAAATTTAAGTTTAACACAGAGAAAAAAATCTGTAAAATTAACAGAAGTCATCTGTTGAAGTAGGTATAGCAAATTTTTTCTGTAAATATTAAACTTAAGTTTAATAGAAATTTCTGTAATCAAACAGAAAAAATCTACTGTCCCTATCTCAACAGATGACTTCTGTTAATTTTACTGATTTTTTTCTCCGTGTAATGTACAATTTTGGCTTGTTATATTTACAGAAATTTTTGTTAAACTTATGTTTAACAGAAAGCTGTTGAAAGAAAAGAAAAAAATCTTTTGAATTAACAGAAGTCGTCTATCGAATTAACAGAAATCGTCTGTTGAAATAGGGACAGTAGATTTTTTCTGTTTTATTTGCAGGAATTTCTGTTAAACTTAAGTATAACACAGAGAAAAAATCTGTAAATTTAACAGAAGTCATCGGTTGAAAGAAGAGCAGTAGATTTTTCTGTTATATTTAAGATTAACAGAAATTTCTGTAAATAAACAGAAAATATATGCTGTCCCTATTTCAACAAATGATTTCTGTTAATTTAACAGATTTTTTTCTCCCTGTAAATGTTTAATTTTTTTGTTTCATGTGAGCTCATAAGTATATTTAGGATCGTGACATTCACAAAGTCGTGTAACAGATCATTCTCGTCGTGTATGATGTCATCGATTATCACACTCGAAGGCCTTTTAATTACGTTACTGAACTTTTTTGCCAATAATCAATAAACCTCACCCCAAAAGACAAAAGCACTTTTTCTTTCTATTAAATGAAGATTCATGAAATAAAACATATATTTTTCAATGATTTTAAAATTTATAACTTTCTGAAGCATATGTTAATTATGTAATAATTATCATTGGACTCTTAATTCTTAAGAGTATATTGTAATGGTCATGTTCTGGCACAAGTAGTACCGAAATAAAAATTGGAATCAACTTTTATTATTCCTCTGCAGTTTTATCTAGATTTGGACCAAAAATAGTTTTGCGGTTTGCATGCATTATTCGCATAATAAATTCTTACATAATCAGATGCTTCTCGACTTGCTCTCAAGGTATATCGTGACGAGTTGTGTGGTCTCGAATGAGTTTTCTACTCTACTGGGTAAACAACTCGATTGACCAGACGTACAATTATCCATCTGGAAATCTTTTCGAATTCGGAATCAGACTATAATTTCTATATTTGAGCAAAAATATTCAGATCCAGAGAATTACATTTTAAATTTTCGATTCAAGAGTCATTCAATTTTAAAATCCACCAAAATTTAAAAAAAACTTTTTACTCTACAAACAGTGTTATAATCCTAATGATCTGATATAGTAGTTCACTATTTTCAATTTATCAAGATTCCAAATCACTCACAATTTTTATTAAAGTTAAAAGAATCTTAGAAATTTTTACAACCCACAGAATCAAATTGAACGGTTACTTTCTGTAGAAATTTACTTTTTTTTGGTATGCAAATTAAACAATTAAATAAAAAGAAGAAAAATAAAAATGTTTACTAGCTTTAAGTTATATCTGACTGTGTAAAAGTAGGTACAGCAATGTTAATTGCTATTCGCTACTCTAGTGTCCTACATATGATTACGTCAGACTATCTCACTGTCACAGTTACTATATATCTACTTGAATAAATTGAGTCGCATGCCCGATCACTTATAAGAAACTACAAAAGAGTTCACTGACCACTGATAAAAAACAAGTTCATATCACTGGTCCTTAGTGATTTTAGGTCGTAAATCCATCAAGGTCACATAGTAAGTTAGGTCAGTATTCAAAGCATGTCTGTTGCGTAATTACACAACGTAACGACGCGACAAACGAGAATAGTTTTCCCTGGAAAGCTAACGATACTCAATTCACGAATAAAAATATTTGATTCATTTTTTGAGAGCAGAAATATTCTAAAATCTAATTTTCTAATTTATGAAAAAATTGCTATCAGTGAGACATTTAGAAAGTAAAATAAATTTGAGAATACTCATAGAAATATCAATGTGAAAAAAGTGTTTCTATATTTATATTGTCGGTGGTCTAAAAATAAAAACCAACGGAAAAGTGGAAATCACTGAATATTTATATTTTTTATTTGTTTTGAAAACATTTTTAAAATTCAATATTCCTATCTAATATTTTTATTTCTATTTGTTGCTTATTTTTTTACAATTTTTGGATATTTTACTTTAGTTCCCGTTTATCTGAATTTTAATTGAAAACAATCATTTTTTTCTGGCACGTGTTTCACTCAACTCTCAAGGTTGATTGTAAAATGTAACAATCATTTGTTGATGATATCATTCAGATAATTATTGTTCGCTAAAATAAAAGTGATTAAAAGACAATATATGGTACCAGATCATAAAAATTTATCTCATCAAGATAAAAATCTTGAGAAAAAATTAAGGGAAACTTGAAAATATTAAATTGATACTTAAATATGTAATTTTCAAATAAAAAAGCAAAACAAACAAACAGAAAACCATTTGTGTGAATTTTGTTGCATCTTATTTTGAATGAACAATTGAAATTTTCATTGTTATTTCATTTGTTTCAAAGACTCATTTTTGTTCCAACTCAATTTGAGTTTGAATTCAGCCTTAAATTGATGTTCACCGTTTTCCTGTTGTTTCAATATTTCAATGTTTCAAATACGAATAAAATATTGCTTTCTTATGTTTACACTTTCAAATATGAATTTTTAATTGGAAGAATCAATTTTACTTGTTCAATTTAATAAGTTGTGTAGTCGTATTCGGTCCATATCACTTTATTAGATATTAGATCAATAATTGCCAACGTTTCGTGCACTAAAGTGCACTAAACACTTTTCAGGGTTGAAATTTTATAGTTACAGATTTTTACTTGATAAATATTAAAATACATTGATAAATATTGATAAATATTGAAATATATTTTTCATTTTTATAAACCAAAATTGGTGGGCTAAATTAGTTTAGATGTGGATAACAATTTAACCTTTTATAAGGATAAATTGTTGAATTAAAAGCTTATTACCTTAACTATATAGTATAAATTTTACATTAAATTCGATGGACGCACTTCATTCGGTGTATATACATTTGTCTTGTTTTTTTAACAAAAATTCCCATGAACTTAATCACAGGAATTTTGGTTAATCGCATCTGTCTTGTGTGACTGAATCTGTAATTAATATATTTGTTATAATACAATTCTTTTATGTTGTAATGAAAACTTTTAAGGGTGTGTGATACATAATGACATCACGAATTACCGACCGATTTTTTATTTACATTCAGCGGGTTTATTAAGAGAGAAATGCAAATAGAATGCTGAAATTTTGGGAAATAATAAAGAATATATTTAGGCATCGATGTCTGGTGCGTTTCAGTTTTTATTTCGAAAAAAAAATTTCAATAATAATTTTTTTTCAAAATAAAAATTGAAACGCACCAGACATCCTTGATATATTCCTTATATATTCCTTGTATATTCCTTATAAGTTCCAGATTCCTTGATATATTCCTTATTAGTTCCTTAAATTTCAAAATTATATTGGCATTTTTCTCATAATAAACCCGCTGAATGTAAATAAAAAATCGGTCGGTAATTCATGATGTCATTATGTATTAAATACCCTTAAGGTTATGAACCGCGTTTTCTGATATTGTTGATTTAAAATGAGTTATTTATAGGTTATATTTGCCACTTTATGTGTCAATTTTACTGAGTCATGTTCAATATTTAAATAAATAAATAATACACAAACAGCGATTCTCTTAATTTTTGTTGAAGTAGTGCATCAAATTTATTAGTTGAAATTTTCCTTTTATTTATTTTGTTCTATTTGATTTTTTACTTTGAGTCTCCATGAACTTTTTGTTAATGTCAGAGGGTATTTTTCTTCTTATTCTGTTTGTCAAAAAGGAACTGAAATTTTTAAATTTTATTAGGGTAATATTTATGATTTTTATCTCCAAATTTAGTACTTTATGTTGGAAATCAATGAAATGTTTATCAAATTTATAAGCAACACGAAAATGAAAGTTGACCATGCCTATGGTAGACGTGCATGAAATGACATGTCAACATATGCAAACGTTTTAATCAAGATTGTTTTGTATTTTTTTTTTGAATACGTGTTTTATAACGTGTAGAAAACAAAATGTTTTCCCTGCACATCTAAATTTTAAACCTAACAACTTCAAATTTCACTTTCGTGCTGCTTATAAATTTATTAAACATTTTATTGATTTTCAACGTAAAGTACTAAATTTGGAGATAAAAAACATAAATATCACCCTAAAAAAATTAATAAATTTCATTTCCTTTTTCACAAACAGAATAAGAAGCAAAAACACTCTGACATTTACAAAAAGTTCATGGAGACTCAAAATAAAAAATCAAATAGAACAAAATACAATAAAAGGAAAATTTTAACTAATAAATTTGATACACTGCGTCAACAAAAATTAAGAGAATCGTTGTTTATGTATTATTTATTTATTTAACATGACTCAGTGCCATTGTCGCATAAAATGATAAATACAACCTACAAATAATTCAGTTTAAATCAACAATGTCAGAAAACATGGTTCATAACATTAGAAATTTGCATTATAACATAAAAAATGTATTATAACAAATATATTAATTATAGATTCAGCCACAAAAGACAGATGCGATTAACCAAATTCCTGTGATAAAGTTCATGGAAATTTTGGTTTAAAAAACAAGACAAATGTATATACACCGAATGAAATGTATCCATCGAATTTAATGTAAAATTTATATATAGTTAAGCTAAAAAACTTTTAATTCAGCAATTTAACCTTATAAAAGTCCACATTAAAATTAATTTAGCATAACAATTTTGGTCTATAGAAGTGAAAATATATTTTAATATTTATCAATATTTAGCCATATATTTTAATATTTATCAAGTAACAAAATGTAACTATAAAATATCAGCCCTGAAGAAGTGCACACATTTAGTGCAAAAAACGTTAGCAATTAATCTAATATCTAATAAAGTGATTTGAACCAAATACAACTACGCAACTTATTAAATTGAACAAATTTCAACGATCGAAAGAACAACGATTTTTTCTATCCATTTCACTTATTATCTTATAACGCTATTAAATAACCCAGAAGCAAATGTACAAAAATCACAATTAAATAAAATAAAATATTGAAAATTACTAATTTTATAGTCGTTTGAGAGTTTTTTATGATCAGATAAAATTTCAAGAGGTCTAGGGTTTTGTTTCCTCAGGGGTTGTAAGAGAGAGCGTCCGTGCTTTTTCACACGATCTATTATATATTGAAGAGCTTTAAAGGTCGATGCACTTTGCTGATGAACCCATAATACCAGGACACGTTTTAATAGGCCAAACGCGATTGATTCTAGGCTGAAAAATTTTCTAAAGTTACATGGTGAGTTTGGTCGATACGTCGAGCGAGGTACAAGCTTACTCGAATGTTTTATCTACAATTTATCAAGACGACAGTGGGACAAGTCCTAATTACGAGACCTTTCTTACCTTCTTGAAATCTACGTTCCACTTAAAACGCCACTCAGACTTGGCATTTTCAAATATCCTTTTCAAAAAACGATTCTCTCGACGGTGGAACTTCCAAGTCGGATGAAATATTACATTCTCAATTCCTTACGAATAGTTAATTAACATTTTATTTTCAATTAGTAAAAAGCAATTCCACTTTTACGAAAATTGTAAAAGTAACATGTGAACATTCTATTTCTGTGAACCTTAAATAAAATACGAGGTGTTTTCTTTTCGTAATCGTTTAGGAGAATTAAATATGTATATATGTTTTAAGATAGTGAGAAATGCAACGAATGATTAATTACCAGCTGAAGAATGCGTGGAGTCCATTTTAGAAAAAAAAAGTGAGTGTTGGGAAGTGCAAAGACCTGGTTTCCTTTCATTGCGACTCGCACCAAAGATGGACTCTGGAAATTATCCCTTCGGCACGTCAATGCTTTCAACAACATTTCATTAATCTCATCAAAACACGACTCATGCTTTAAACCTGTTTGTTTACTTTATTTCTACGATTTAAAAGACATTGTTTGCAGGAAATTTTATTCTTCACAACTGCGCTTCAAAATATATTTTCAATTATTATTTATAATCGCGTAAATTATTATTGTGAATTTAACTGATTTCAATAAAAATTGGTACATCAGTGTAAAATGTAAAATGCAAAAAAATTTTTTAATAAGAGCAAAACAATTCTAAATTATGAAAAGATGTTAAATCCTTATAACATCTACCAAATAAAGTCTGGACATGTAGTTTTGAGAATTGGAAAAATATTATTATTTTCTTATTCCTCAAGAAATTTTTATAGCAAAACAATCGTTATTTTTTGCTCATTACATTGTAAATTATTGAATTCCAGTCATCACAGGTCGTCACCTATTCACCTTTTTTTTCACCTGTTTTCAATTTCGTCACCTCCTTCACCTATTTTGGAAATTTGTCACTTTCAGCTTCTATCAATGGATAAATATAATTTTATTAAAAATTTTAATGTGCAACTAGTTTATTTTACTACATTCAACAACAAGTTTGTTTAATCTTTGTTTAAATATTTTTTAAATATTTTTTTCTCTTTTTTAGTTTAAAATTTTTTATAACCAATATTAATGATTTTTCGTAATAGATTCAAAGTACTCTCAATTAATTTTTTTTAACAAAACGGACTTAAGGAGGTCTTTGGATTATTTAACAATTTAAATCTCTAATTTTGAAATAGATTAGATATTTCAGGGCCAGATTCACCATTATTCGTTTATTGCCCGTTCACTGGTGCAGATAAATAAATAAATTAATTAAAGACTTTTTTGAAATGTGAAAATTTTACTGAATATTTTCCAATTTATTGGCAATCATTTTTACTATTGCAATCAATATTTTTAAAACTTTGTAGTACATGTACAAAATCCCAGTTTAATTTTCTGGGGACGAGGTGTTTTTTGTAGATAAAAACAATTTTTTTGTTTTTAACAATTATTTCGAGTACAAAAGTGCAGAAAAAATTAACATTAGACTCGAAATTTTTTACCTTTATGTCTTGTTATTATCGAAAACGATAATATTTCTCCAAGTTAAAAGGGAGCATATAACGATAATATTTCTCCAAGTTAAAAGGGAGCATATGAGATCGTAAATTTACTGAAGAAACCAAAAAATATTTTTCCTTAGTTTAGTATTCAAGAACAAATAAGTTATAAGAGAAAAACCTCAAAAAAAGGGAGAGTACACTTGCTCATCATTTTTTGAGGTTTTTCACTTATAACTTCTTTATTCTTAAATATTAAATTAGACAAGAAATATTTTTTTAAACAAAAGGCATTAAAAAATGCAAAAAGTTCTGTTTTCAGTTGAATTAATAAAATGTCTCCTGTTATCGCACCTCAAAATTTAATAATCTTTCAGAAAGTTTGTAAAATCGAGGAAAATATCCACATTGTTTAATATAACAAATTTTAAAATCTAATTGAAATTAGAAATTATAAATCTAATTTCAATTTAGGATAATTGAATCTGTAATTGTCTATTTACCTTTATGTCTTTTTATTATCGAAAACGATAATATTTCTCCAAATTAAAAGGGAGTATATGAGATCGCAAATTTACTGAAGAACCAGAAAATATTTTTCCTTAATTTTGTATTCAAGAACAAAAAAGCTATAAGAGAAAAAACCTCAAGAAAGGGAGAGTACACTTGCTTATCATTTTTTGAGGTTTTTCACTAATAACTTCTTTATTCTTAAATATTAAATATGGCACGAAGTATTTTTTGAACCAAAAAGCATTAAAAATGCATAAAGTACTATTTTCAGTTAAATTAATAAAATTTCTCCTGTTATCGCACCTCAAAATTTAATAATTTTTCAAATAGTTTGTAAAATCGAGGAAAATAACCACATTGTTAATTATAAAAAATTTTAAAATTTAATTGAATTTAGAAATTAGAAAGCTAATCTCAATTTAGAATAGTTGAATCTGCAATTGTTTACTTAACATTAGTAACTTGAGATTTTGTTTTTTTTTTGCTTTAGAAAAAAATAGTAATTTTGATTTAATCTTCATCATTGATAGCTTATTTTGTTCTATAAAATATTAAATTTAAATTATATCATTTATTTTATAAAATATTTTTTTTGTCACCTATTTGTCATCCATTTTTAAAAAAAAGTTCACCTTTTCTCCTTTTTTGAAAACAATAAGTACTGCCACTCAGAAAAAATTTGTTTGAATCAACCAAAAAAATTTGTTTGGTATCACATTATTGAAAGAAGCAAATTTTTTGTTTAAATTAACAAAAAATTTATTTCATTTTAAAATATGAAAAATATCTACCTTGTTAATCGAAACAAATAATTTTTTTGGTACAATTTGTTTGATTTATATAAAGGATTTGCTTAAATTAAATCTATTTGAGTTTATACAAATATTTGTTTTATTTAAACAAAAATTATAATCCGCACACGATAGTTCCTTAGAAAAACACAAATAGCGCAGAAGGATCTTTCTCACAATAAAGAGTAAAATCATACTGAATATATAAAAGTGTCTGAAATACGTTACAGTACCGCCGTTAGACATCCCGACAGGTAATTTAAAAAAAAAAGTGGTGTCACAACACTTCTTAACCACAAAATTGAAAATTTTTTAAAATTATTTATTTATAAAATTGAATCAAGTTTATGAAACAAAATCTTTACTTCATTTAAAACAAAAAATGTTTAAAGCAAACAAGAACTTTATTTAATTTAAACAAAACATTTATTCAATCTAAATAAAAATTTATGCAAATCAAATAAATAAGGACAAATAAAGAATTTGTTTGAATTAAACAAATATTTGTTTGACCCCATATCGACGTAATAATTTGTTTGATTCAAATAAATTTTGTTTAAATCAAACAAATGTTTTTCTGAGTGTGTGATGACTAGAATTCAATGCTGAAAATTTATGTTCCTTTTTAACATTTAAATACTCTTTTTATAATTTTTACATTTCGTGGCCTTGGTGGAAACGAATTCATAATTTTCATAAGGCCCCAATTTCATATCAGGTTTAGGATAATTGGTGAACCCTCACCGGAAGTGAGGAGCAAATTGCGGAAACTGAGTGTAAAGCCGAGCAGTTGAAATTCCGGGGTCGACAAAATAAGGTCAGACTCGATACTGTGTTAATCTAATGAGGTGATTCGTAATAATAATTATTCGATTAAGCGACCAGTCTTCACACCCACAGTTCGTCTATCGACATTAAGTAACAGCAATTTTCCAATTAGAGTGATAAACTTTTTCTGATTTTCGCACTCTGAACATGAATTATTACACCAATTAGTAACGAAACAAATTGACGTTCCCATACCAAACATGGAATCATTATTGCACCTTCAATTGGTGTATATTGTAGTTAATTAGTTGTAACTGTCATTCCTTTAATGGAAGCCCAATAATTGCTCAATTAAAAAAAATTGATTGCAGTTTGAACAAGGATAAAAGAACTTTAAATTGTATTCTAATAGTAATACATTTTTTACTTCACTTTTAAAAATTATTAAATACTTTATACAGATTGTCAATTTCGTAATGTGCTTTACTTTTAGAATTTCATTTTGGCAACGATTCGATACTTTCTTCAGTACATGATTCACTTTAAAATATCTATAGACCTCGTTTGTGAAACTGTAATGGGAGCACAATACTATTTTCAATGAAAATCTAATGAAAATGTTTATTTAATCAAAACAATTTAAATAAATTAAAAGTATAAGCAGCTACTAATCATTTTATATATTTTTGTCACACAGTGGAGAAAAAAGTAAAATATTTAAGAAGTTTAAATATTGATTATGTACATTAAAATGTTCGTGTTGTTTATTCGTTTTTATCTTTCAATTAATAATCATTATTTAATAATAATTACTTCCTTTCTTACTGAATCATAATTTTTGTGAAAATTCTCATGAATGTTTCAATGCCAGTCAATTTTTATCTCAGAAAGAAGGTAAATACACAACAGTGACTTTGAATGGAAGATGTATACGATTAGCATAGAAAACCGTAATCAGAAAATGTGAGAAGCAGTAAATCACGCAGTATTTTATGTACGGCAATTCGTCAAGGTATAAAAAAGTGCATTGTACCTCATGTGTGTATTCGAGTTAAGTTTTCTCATCGGGTCTAATGCCCTCAAAACATATAAAGGTGGAAGTGCGACCATACATACAATGTACATGGATAAACACTCAAGTATACATTACATAGATTTCAAGCCTGCTGAGAATAACCGTTTGGCCTATCACGCTTCCTTATCACGATTTCGCTCACATTGATGACAGAGGCCTAATTCTTTTCCACAATTGAGAATTATAGCCTCAAGCAACGAAGATCGTGTTTCATTTTCTATTTTTAGAAATCGGGAAACTTTATTGGGTTTCGTTTAGAAACTTCAATTTTACTACTTAACATATTAGAAAATGTAAAGTTAAACTTGCATTTTTAAAAAATGGAAGTTTTAATGTAACTAATGTATTTCAATCACTAGCAAAATTGTTATTAATTCGTTATTGTCTAATTTGTTATTAATTTAACACTGAATTCAAAATCAAATTTTTTTAAGTTTGAATGAGTGTTTGTACTAATGAGTTATTGTACTAATTCGTTATCAATTTAACACTGAATTCAAACTTAAATTGAGTTATAACAAAAATGAGTCTTAGAAACAGATAAAAAAATCAATTATTTAAAATTATTCAAAATAAGATGCAACAAAATTCCTACCAATGGTTTCTTGTGTTGTTAATTCGTTATTATTGTTGGTAATTCAGAGTATTGCAAATATTCAGTTTGAAAGAAGATATTATTTGATTTTATAGAATTACAGACAACAAGTGTCTGTCAGAAATATGCTTTTGCATCCAGCTAGTGATTCAATATCGACAAACTCACCACGCCAACCTGTTTGATCCTCGTCATGTCTTACAAGGTTCTTCACTTTGTGAAGATAAGTTAGTCACAAAAAAAGTTTTATTTTTAGTCACCTACTGATATAATAGTAACGGAGGCCGCTCCCTCGAACTTATCATTCTTATCATTAAAAAAACACAATGCAAACGATATAAAAAATACATTACTTCATTGGGATTATAATCACAATTGCAAGTTTACAATTTGTAAACTACAACTTGCAATTTGCATATTGTAAACTTACAATTATGTTAGAAAAGTATAGTAATTTCTAATGTTCAAAATTGTATACATAAATATTGTAACCGTGTGATTTACACATAATAACAAGTAATAAAGAAATATAATATTATTAAAGTAATTAATAATAACGCACTAAATTCAGAATATCAAAGCGTTACAGATCAATTTTTTTAACAATTGAAAATACATGGAAAAAATATTTATTTCTATTCGATAAAACCGAAGCAGATAAAAGTAATCCATTTTGTGGATCATTTTGATACCTTTCGATTTATATACCGTGTAGTTGTTTTTTTTCTTGAAATATTGATCGACCACATTCACATGAGTCATTTTGGCCCACCCTCATCTCTATGGTACTTGATATCAAACTGTTATTAATTTACCATGCCTCTCAGACTCTCTTCAAATTCAAGACTTAATTGAGCACTGAAATAATTAATCAGAGTGATTTTTCGAGGAATAATAATTTCACTCTTCAGGTAAAAATGACGTGCAAGAAACGAGCACATAATGCACGATTTAGTTTGAACATTCATGAGTTTCTGTCATGGTGCATTTCCCTATCGCTGAGCAAACTCCACGATTATGCAACACAGACTCACCTGTACGCTTTGTTAGGGACTTAAGAATGTAGATCGAAACGCGTAGGTTGATCGACTGATCGTGACGACTTTTCATTATGCATCAAGAATTAATCATTCAAAATTATAATCAGAACTTTTCAACTAATTAATCATTTTCATTACGGAAATTCATTGCATTTATTTATTGCTATCGAATTTTTAATATGAACTATTGTTACTTATTTATCTAAATTCTAATTTAATTATTTATTATTATTAGATTATTCTATATTGTAAAGTTATATTACTGTAAAGTGATAATAAACAATAAGAGACTACTAAATTAATTTCTAAATAAATTTATTTAGAAATTAATTTATTTAGAAATTAATTTATTTAGAAGTTAATTTATTTAGAAATAAATTTATTTCCTTAAGTAGATATTTTATATTGAAATGCATCGCAATATTCGTGGCATGATTGAAAATATCTCATCATTGTTTGTAATTTACAGAAGCCTGATAACTGTGATTAATGAAAATCGCTCTGGAGATTTATTTCATAAATTTTTAGGTTATTAAAATTATTTTATTTTATTGAAATAAAATAATTAAAATAAAGGGGAAAAGGGTAATTTTTTAATTGAATTGAGTCTGGTCTTTGGAATTGTTGAAAGCTCACCTGTTTGTGGGGACGAGGCGGTCTTTGACCTGCCAGTGGATGCAGCATCCCCTTTACTCGGATCACCGAGCTTCTGCTGCACGTCTGTCATCCTCTCCTCCCGTGAGAAGAAAAGCAAGAAACTTGTTATTCACTTGTAATTTAATTAAATTAATTTCAAGTCTAGTTAATTAAATTTAAATTAAATAGGAACTTGCGACACTTTAGACACAAGATTTACTCTCGAAGGAAACGAAGCTGCAGATTCGACGCGTTTAAACCGACTGCTCGTCTGCCGGGCTGCCGGGGTTACCCGAAGGCCCCACGCCCGACTTGCGAATAAAACCGATCGTCCACGATTCACTGGCGACAGTGCCGGATCGAAGTTTCCTTATACTTCACTTAAATTGAAGATAATGGACGTCCTTTCATAAAAATTCCAAAAATATATATTATTTTCGTTTGTGATTGTTTTTAGAACTTGTAATTAGTTTCCTAAATTCAAAAGACAAAAAAAACAATTTGTGCTTAGGACTTTATTTCATTATTACTTGACTTTTTGCCTGACTAAAAACGGTTTATACTACTGATTTTTAATAATTTTTATACTTATTTATATTTTATACTCAAGTTTATTATTGTTCGGGTAAGGCTATTAAAAGACCGAAAGCACTGCGGTTAAACCTATTGTATGGTACTATGATACTCAAGGTTATTTCGGAATTATTTGTGTTCTTTAGAAGCGCCCTTTAAGGGAATTCTTTGACCAAAATCCACTTTGTTTGGTCTAAAATTGACTGAACTACTTATTTTATACATTCTCCTTTCCTGTGTCAATTAACATTTTAAAATCCCTTCTAATTGTCATGAACAAAACTTTCTTAAAAGAAATAGTCTGATCAAAAAGTTCATTATATCACTGACTCGTTCGATTCATATTTTATAATTTTTTTCTGCCTTGCTATTATTCTGAAGTAATTCTTGTTTTATACAAGTTCTCCCTTTTTTGGAAATGATTTTTCTATTAGATTGCCTACTTTAGAGGAGTTGTCCAATTAAAAAGTGCCTCTATTACTGCTTGTCTGATCAAAATTGGTTTACACTACTGATTTTTTATTAATTTTATATTTACTTGTATTTTAGGCATTTTTCTCGGCCTCGAAGTTATTTAAGAATCATTTTTATTCTTCAGAAGCTTCCTTTAAAGGAATTTTCTGACCAAAACCCAATTGTACTACTGAATGTAGTTACTACTACCTAAAACTGATTCTATTACTGCTTGTCTGATAAAAATTAGTTTATGCTACTGATTTTAATTCATTTTATATTTATCGGTATTTTATACATTTTTCTCGGCCTCGAAGTTATTTGTGAATCATTTTTGTTCTCTAGAAGTTCCCTGTAGGGGAATTATCTGACTAAAACCCAATTGTGCTACTGTATGTCTGACCGAAAAATGATTATATTACTAATTGTCTAATCAAAATTGATTTATACTACTGAGTTTTAATTAATTTGATATTTGCTTGTATTTTATACATTTTTCTCAGCCTTGAAGTTATTTGAGAATGATTTTTATTCTTCAGAAGCTACCTTTAAGGGAATTTTCTGACCAAAACCCAATTATACTACTGAATGTCTGATCAAAAATGATTATTTATTTGGTTCCTAGGTTATTTTTCTTTGGACTTCGAAGCATTTTCTTTTCTTTATAAATGAACATAAAATCCCTTTTTTTAACGTGAGATAATGATTTTTTTTGTATTTGGAATACCTCCCATTTTCATAATGATTTTCAATTTGGATTTAAATTTTAACTAATTGAGGGATCAAAATTATCAAAACTTAACAGGAGTAATTAAAAAGATATGTTTGAAAATTAGACAACAACATAATGAACAGCTTGTTAATTTTACAAAGATAAATAATTATTTAAAGAATAATAATTCATTTGATGTAATTTTTGGCACTCCAAGTTTCTAGAAGTGCAATTTATTAAAGTAACAGTAATGGCATGTAAAATAATACGACGTTCTTCGACTTAGAAATTTGCTGCTTTTTCATTTTTCAATAAAATATACGAAATGTAAAATTTATTGCTTTTTGAAGTTCGCGAACAACGCTTATTATACATAAATACCTTTATTTCATAACCATAACAAATAAATTATTATTTTATAGTTACATATTATATATGTATTGATTTGTTTTTATCTTTTATACAATTTGCTAATGGATTCAATTAGATTCGGTTGTCGAAGTACAAATAAAACTCTTATGAAAGAATAGTAGTCTATTTTCTTGATCTAACAAGTATCAGTGTGTGTTTTATTTTTTATTGTTTTTTTAAGTAACTGTGTAAACGAGTGTAAAAATTCCGAATTCAAATCTTCGTTCGGCGCAGTGATGAGAAGTGTAGCGAACATAACGAATATTTGTTTTCCTCGTCGACGGTGAAAATGATGTTTTCCGAGACATTCCTAGTTCTTATTTTAATCATCACTCACCGCTGCCCTTTCACACAATCGACGAAGGAATGCTGTAAAATGAAATTTTATTTTAGATTCAAGGAAAGGGTCAGTAATTATAATTTAAGTAATATACCTTTTTCGGACAGTACAGTATAGCCACATAAAAATAGTGTAAGCAAAATATATTTTGAAGAAAGAAATTTTATTTTAAAATGATTATTATATTTTCAGAAATAATTTCCTCTAGTCTATAGAAAATATTTCTAATTTTTTCTTAGTAGAACAGATTCTATACCTACAAACTATTAAATACAGGAAATTAATACTTTTTACTTTAAAAATAAATAAAAGAAGTTGTTAAAGAATATTTTTTAGTTTTTGTTAAAATTTTTATTTTTTTAAAAAAATAAATAAAAGAAGTTATTAAAGAATATTTTTTAGTTTTTGTTTTCTTTCCCGAAATATCTACCTCTCTGAAAATTATTATTTTAATTCTTACAATTCGTGCTTCAAGTGCACTCAAGCAAAACTTATTTTCAAGCTCAAAACTTTGTTTTTAATCTCCTTTTCTTGATTCGATATGAAAATTTATTTAAATTAAAAAAACATTTTTTTGACTGGGAAAAAGGTTGAGTCAAACAAATGTTGTTTTGACCCGACAGCAATGCAATTATATTTTTGATTTAAAAAAGTATTGTTTCAATGTACAAAACTTTTTTCTGAGTGTGAAAATAAGAAATATTTTTTTCTTGTAAATTTCTTTCATTTTCTGGTACACTTACACTATTTTCTACACCAAAGAGCCAAGGCACAACACTGATTTGCTTTCGTAGCAATCATTTAAAGAATTGGAAAAAATATTGCATTCACAGCAAAATTTTATTTCCTTTTGTATAGAGAAAGTTTCAATAGTGTGAAGAATAGGAAGATCCAAAAAAGTTTTCATTCTTTTTTGTTTTAAAATGGCACCCTTACAAATTGTTCTTTTTAGTGACAAAAATTGTCCGCTCAAAGTGTTTATTCAAATAAAATATTTATTTTTGTCATAAAATGATCGCGCACGACGTTAAAATATTTTTTGACACAATGTGCGTAAAATGCGTTTTTACACACCCATATTAGTGCGTAAAATGGCTTACGACACACCCACTAATATGGGTGTGTTAAAAATTCATTTTACGCACACTGTGTCAAAAAATATCCTATGCAACTCATGCGTGCGGTTTTACCCACTTGTGGTGATCGCGAAGCACTCAACGCGATCACCACGCGTGTGTAAAACCGCATTTTACGCACGTTGCATAATATACTATTCTTAAATATCTGAAAAATCAGGGGTAATCTTTTCACCAAAAGGAATAATTTTCAGGGGTCCTGTTTAAAAAAAAGAGCTTCTTTTGGACTACCCTAGTAAAGTTAGGAGAGTTTTATTTCGAAAGAGTATTTTAAATTATTAGGTTTTAGATGTTTTCAAATCTTATCTGTAACTTAAAGGCAATTAATAATATGCACAGATTTCATACTTAGTGAATTTAGCAATTGTTATTCATGTAGAAAAGAAATGAAACGTCTTATAAAACTATGTTTCTGCATCAGTACAAAAAATATATAAATTGCCAAGTTATTAAACAGCAATGATTGAACATGAGGTAGCGATTTTCTGCCCTGTTTCCTTCAGTCTAATTATATTCAGTTTTCATTTATGTAATCATGAGACTGAAGATTGAAGTACTTGTACCTGGCATCTCAAGGTTTTTTTTTCTCGCATGTTTGCAATGTCGGATAGATAGATAGACAGATACACATACAAGAAACTTAAGAAGAAATTGGCAAAGATCGGCAAAATGGGAGGGGTACTGCAGGGGGGAAAAAAGCGTTCGTTGGACTCTATGCCAGAAAGCGGTGGCGGTTATCGATTTCAGCATCTCCGCAGCGCTGCAACGTTGCGTTTCCTATAAAGTGCGAGGGATGAAAGCAAAGAGATGAGCAGATAGATAAAAAAGAGAGTGAGGAGGATGGAGGGTTTACTCACGATTGACGACCTATCTGCTGATGAGCTCTGGACTTACATCGCCATAAATTTCTTGATACAAGCTGAAAATCATAAAAGTGGGAAGGTCAAACTAGGGGAATGACATTCTAAATCGGAACAACGACCTCTCTCTTGCCAAGATTTCCGGCATTTCTCCACGATTCGAGAAAATTTGGCTGAAGGCTTGATTTATTGGAAATTATTCTCAGGGGTAGGTTTCTAACTTAGAAAATCAAGGGGAGACAAAAAAAAAGATGGAAAAGGGGCTGAAAAATTCTAAAGTTTTATTTAAAACTTAAAATTAGTTAAGAGGTAATGCACTTTTTTTAATGAGGAGATGGGATTTGAATATGTGAGCGATGATACTTACGAACATAGGGGATGAAACCATCTTCATCTTCTGGGTCCATGCAGTCCTTCAAGACTGTGTCTGTTTCTTGTTCGGTGAGTTTTTCACCTGTAAATATAAAATTTCTAATTAACTTTTAATTTGGCAGATTTTATTTCAGGATGTTCACTAGGGTGTCACACGAAATCTCGATTTTTCAATTTTCCAAAACTTTGAAGCGGAAATTTCTTTCTCATGGAGAGAAAGTTATTCTGTATTTTTTTAAGATTTTTCAAAAATTGTTTAGAGATCGCTAAAGTTGTTTTTTGGTCGGAAACGTGACCTTTAGGGTATGATCATTTTTGTTTTCTACAGTTATAACTTTTTCATCAAAATTGAAGGTAATATTTCTTCATAGAGGTGTGTAAATACTCCCAAATTTTTTTCATAATGACAAAAAATTTTTACATGAGTGTTTAATATCCATAAAGCATTGATTTTGGGATAAATTTAAGTTTTAGGGGTCAAAATCGACCCTAACAATTTCTTTTAAAAATAGAACAAAAATTTTTACATGAGTGTTTAATATCTTTAAAGCATTGATTTTGGGATAAACTTAAGTTTTGAGGGTCAAAATCGACCCTAACAATTTTTTACAAAATAGAACAAAAATTTTTACACAAGTGTTTAATATCTTTAAAGCATTGATTTTAGGATAAATTTAAGTTTTAGGGATCAAAATCGACCTTAACAATTTCTTTTAAAAATAGAACAAAAATTTTTACATGAGTGTTCAATATCCTTAAAGCACTGATTTTGGGATAAATTTAAGTTTTGGGGATCAATATCGACCCTAACAATTTTTTTAAAAATATAAAACTCATAGGGAGTATTTATAGCGTAATTGACAAGAAATTCCTGTACCATAATCAACAATTAAACTTAATTAACTTAGTAAATAAAAAGTTTTTGAATTAAAACCTGAACGTTAATAAAATTGCCCAAATTTTGAAAATAGCAAGGGTTTTAATTAAGAAAATCATTTTTTAGTTAACAGAAAATCTGTATTAATTGATACAAATACAAAATTGATACAAATAGTTGTCGAGAGCAGACAATTTTTTTTGTTAAAATTAACATAAACTACACAATTATTGAAAATGTTCTTAGTGTATGTATTTATATAGAGTTTTTTCAACTAGAAAGTATTTTTCTCAATTAAAACCGTTAATATTTTCAAGATTTAGGCAATTTTATCAATTTTTAAGAAATTTTTAATTTACTTATTTTTGAATTGATAAGTTAATTTGATTTCACTGGTTGATTATGATACAGAAATTTCTTTTCAATTACGTTATAAATATTCCCTTATCATAATTTTAAAAAAAAATGTAGGGTCGATATTAACCTCCAAAACTTTATATCAAAATTGGTGCTTTAAGAATGTTAAACATTTATTTTGAAATTTTTGTTCATTATGACAAACTTTTAAGGGTATTTGCACACCTCTATGGAGAAATATTACCTTTAGCTTTGATCAATAATTTAAAATTGTAGAAAATAAAAATTATTACACTTGAGGTCCCGTTTCCGACAAAAAAAACAACTTTAGCGACCTCTAACCAGTTTTTTTAAAATATGAAAAAAATACAGAATAACTTTCCCTCCACGAGAAAGAAATTTCCGCTTCAAGGCTTTGAAAAATTAAAAAATCCAGATTTCGTGCGACACCCTAATGTTCACTCTCTTATTGCACATCAAATTTTTAAAA
This sequence comes from Euceroptres primus, assembly GCA_037177015.1. NCBI lineage: Eukaryota > Metazoa > Arthropoda > Insecta > Hymenoptera > Figitidae > Euceroptres > Euceroptres primus. The sequence goes on from JBAGKK010132409.1 coordinate 24,060, forward strand.
TGGGTTTATAAAACCGAGGAAAATAACCATATTGTTAAATATAACAAATTTTAAAAGAGAAATCAAAGTGCAAAAAATAACTGAATCTATAATTGTTTATTGAGCATTAGTTATTTGAGATTAATATCTTTCACTTTAGAAAAAAATCAAAATTCTGATACAAACTTCAACATGAATAGTGTATGTTGTTCGTTAAAATATTATCTGCAATTCTATTTGGATAAATTTTATTTAAAATAAACTTGCTGCGTAAATAGATATTTAGAAAAAAATATTAGTTCATGAGCAATTTGTTTTATGTAAATTTAACTGTGTTTTAATTTAAAAAACATTCAAATGGAATTAAAGGTACATAATATTTTAAATAACAAAATACATTATTAATGATGAAGATTGAATCAAAATTACGATTTTTTTCTGAATGAGAAGATATACAAAATCCTAAATAACTGATGTCAAATAAACAATTGCAGATTCAACTGTTTTTTTTAAATCACAATTAGATTTCGCTTTTAAAATTTATTATATTTAATAATAAGGTTACTTTTCTCGATTTTACAAACTATTTCAAAAACTATTAAAATTTGAGGCACGGCAGGTCTCGGGAAAACAGGATTAATTGTACTTTTAATA
>JBAGKK010132520.1:0-12102 GCA_037177015.1 Euceroptres primus
TTTTTACTTACTAAATATTTCTTTACTTAGTAAATATTTTTTTACCTAATAAATATTTCTTTACTTACTAAATATTTTTTTACTTAATAAATATTTATTTACTTAATAAATATTTCTTTACTTGCTAAATATTTTTTACTTACTAAATATTTCTTTACTTACTAAATAATTTTTTACGTAGTAAATATTTTTTTACTCAATAAATATTTCTTTACTTACTAAATATTTCTTTACTTCCTAAATATTTCTTTACTTAGTAAATATTTCTTTACTCAATAAATATTTCTTTCCTTACTAAATATTTTTTACTTACTAAATATTTCTTTACTTAGTAAATATTTTTTTACCTAATAAATATTTCTTTACTTAATAAGTATTTCTTTACTTAGTAAATGTTTATTTACCTAATAAATATTTCTTTACTTGCTAAATATTTTTTACTTACTAAATATTTCTTTACTTACTAAATAATTCTTTACGTATTAAATATTTTTTTACTCAATAAATATTTCTTCACTTACTAAATATTTCTTTACTTACTAAAAATTTCTTTACTTATTAAATATTTTTTACTTATTAAATATTTCTTTACTTAGTAAATATGTTTTTACTTAATAAATATTTCTTTACTTCCTAAATTTTTTTTTTACTTAGTAAATATTTCTTTACTTAATAAATATTTCTTTCCTTACTAAATATTTTTTAATTACTAAATATTTCTTTACTTACTAAATATTTTTTACTTACTAAATAATTCTTTACTTAGTAAATATTTTTTACTCAATAAATATTTCTTCACTTACTAAATATTTCTTTACTTACTAAATATTTCTTTACTTACTAAATATTTCTTTACTTAATAAATATTTTTTTACTTAATAAATATTTCTTTACTTACTAAATATTTCTCTACTTACTAAATAATTCTTTACTTAGTAAATATTTTTTACTCAATAAATATATCTTCACTTACTAAATATTTCTTCACTTACTAAATATTTCTTTACTTACTAAATATTTCTTTACTTACTAAATATTTCTTCACTTAATAAATATTTTTTTACTTAATAAATATTTCTTTACTTACTAAATATTTCTCTACTTACGAAATAATTCTTTACTTAGTAAATATTTTTTACTCAATAAATATATCTTCACTTACTAAATATTTATTTACTTATTAAATATTTCTTTCGAAGAAATACAATTAAAACAATAATTTCTTTGAACAGGAGCCAGATTCTTTTGTCTGTAAGTAATATTTAATTATTTTATATAACAAATTCCTAAGTATAAATAAATAATTACTTTAAATAACAAATTCCTAAGTATAAATAAAAGTAATCAAATAAATGCATTTCTTTGAAGTGAAGTAACTTTTTTTTCTCAGTGTGTAGAAGTGGACGACGAATAAATAAAAGTTGTAATTTTTGTGAAGTGGTATGTTTTTAGTTCGAATTGATATCATCAAAGAAATGAAATTCGCTCTTGAAGTTAAGGCCCCTTTAAAATTCTATATTTTCCATTACTTTCTATGGTAGGGGTATCCTCTCGTTCGATCTGTCGAGAACACGATATCCGTTTCGTGAAGAGTGAGAAGGCCAGGAGTCCATTTTCATCGCAGTTGCTCCTTGACGATCGATTCTTCCCTCGGGATATTTTGGTTCCCGACGGAAAGAGCGATACGGATGAGAAAGTTCCAGTACCATCCCTCGAGGCGTGGATCTCCTTCTCCCAGTTCTTTTCTAAAAAATCAACTATTTATCTTTTTACCGCTCTCCAAAGGAGAGTTCGAGCTGTTTTTTTCCATTTTGCCCACTTTGTCGCTCCTGCTTTTTGTAATGTTACATCCGTTCTCAAGACATATTCTGGAACCGAAATTCATTACCAACGATAAATTTTCTTTCTGGGAAATTAAAATGTTAAGTTGATAATAAATTAGAGTGTTTATAGATACTACAGTACTGTAAAGTGCTGTAAATTAAGTGCATTTCATCTTTCCATTTTTCATTCAATTTTTTCATTCTTTCAATTTCAATTTTCTTTCTGGGACATTAAGTTGATAATAAATTAGAGTGTTTATAGATACTACAGTACTGTAAAGTGCTGTAAATTAAGTAAATTTCTTTTATGTGCATTCTAGGGGTTCTTTACTTGAATTTTTGGTTTTTGGCAGATAGCAAGATTGCTTGGGATTGAATGAGATTGCAAGAGTTTGCAGGAGTGCAAAAGATTGTAAAAAATTTCCAAAGATTGTAAAGGATTGCCAAAGATTGTAAAGGATTGCCAAAGATTGTAAAGAATTGCCAAAGATTGTAAAAAATTTCCAAAGATTGTAAAGGATTGCCAAAGATTATAAAAAATTTCCAAAGATTGTAAAGGATTGCCAAAGATTGCCACAGATTGCAAAATATCACCAAAGGTTGCATGAGATTGCATAAAAGTTTCGAAGAATGCAAGGGATTAAGCAAGATTGTACAGGATTGCACGAAATTACATGAGAATACATCCCACATAAGACGCAATATTCCACTCATGTTCCGGAATATTCCATTGAGATATTCGGAATATTCCCAAGGAACATTACAGCAATGTTCCAGGTATAACATAATTTCCGTCCTTTGGAATATTTTGATGTAATATTGAGGAAATATTCTTTAGAAATATTGTAGAAAGATTCGCCCTGAAACCTGAAATATCTCTATGGAATATTGCCGGAATTTAGAATGAGTCTTAAATCCTTCAATGGAATATTTCCGGAACACTGCAATGCAAGTAAATGCAATTTTTAAAAATATTCCCAATTCCCCAGCCCACAAATATTGACCGATTTGGACATCAAAAATTTGAAAAGAAAGATGATAAAATTTTCCAGAGAGTTGTCAAACCTGATTTTTGATTTAGTTTTTTATTTTTTTTATAAATAAACAAATATGTCGGAAAAAATGGCCATCTTTTCTATTGGACGTTCCCGCTCGTCAATAATAGGAAAATTGTTGCAATCGACTACGTTTCATAAAGTAAAATTAGTTACAAATGTTCTATTATGATATAATAAACAAAAAATTGTTATAAACAAATTATTTGTTAAAAGTGTTAATATTATAAACAAATTTAATAAACAAATGCATTATCCAGGCATTTGTCGAAAGAAAAATTCGTTTTTTTCGATGTCAGTCTTTTTAATTAGGAACTTCATGATAGTTTCAGCAAAATTCATAATTTTTTGATAAATTTTATGATTTTTTAAAACAAATTTAATAAACAAATGCATTATTCGGGCATTCGTCTATGGGCATTTTGAAAAGAACTCGTTTTTCTTAATGTCAGTCCATTTAATTAGGATCTTCATGATAATTTCAGTAAAATCCACAATTAGTTGATTAATTTTATGTTTTCTTTAAACTTATTTGATTTAAAAAATGCATTATTCGGGCATTTGTCGACGGAAAAACTCGTTTTTTTCAATATCAATCCATTTAATTAGGATCTTTATGATAATTTCAGTAACATTCATAATTATTTGAATAATTTTATGTTTTCTTTAAACATATTGGATAAAAAATGCATTATTCGGGCATTTGTCGACGGAAAAATTCGTTTTTCTCAGTGTCAATCCATTTAATTAGGGTCTTCATGACAATTTCAATAACATTCATAATTAGTTGATTAATTTTATGTTTTCTTTAAACATATTTGTTTTAAAAAATGCATTATTCGGGTATTTGTCGACGGAAAAATTCGTTTTTTCTCAATGTCAGACGTTTTAATTGGGAAGTCCATGGTAATTTCATCAAAACTCATACTTAGTTAATAAATTGTATGATTTTTTAAAACAAATTTAATAAAAAAATAATCCTAAATATTGCTGAAATTATCATGGAGTTCCCAATTGAAAGGATTGCCATTAAAATAATTTTTTTTCCTCGACAAATGCCCAAATAATGCATTTGTTTATTAAATTTGTTTTAAAAAATCATACAATTTATCAACTAAATGTGAGTGTTGATGAAATTACCATGGACTTCTCAATTAATAGGACTGAAATTTTTAAAAAACGAGTTTTTCCGTCGACAAATGCTCGAAGAATGCATTTTTTAAATTAAATTTGTTTAAAAAATAAAATTAATCAACTAATTATGAATGTTGCTGAAATTATTATGAAGTTTCCAATTAAAAGGACTGGCATTGAAAAAAAACGAATTTTTCCGTCGACAGACGCCCAAATAATACATTTGTTTATTAAATTTATTTTTTAAAAAACATAAAATTTATCAACTAATTATGAATGTTGCTGAAATTATTATGAAGTTCCCAATTGAAAGGACTGACATTGAAAAAAAACGAATTTTACCGTCGACACATGCCCGAATAATACATTTATTTATTAAATTTATTTAACGAAATCATAAAATTTATCAACAAATTATGAATTTTGCTGAAATTATCATGAAGTTTCTAATTAAAATAACTGAAATCGAAAAAAAAATTTTTGTGTTGACAAATGCCTGGATAATGCATTTGTTTATTAAATTTGTTTATAATATTAACAAGAATAATCCTAAGAGAAATTTTCTCCATTATAATATTGTTTCCATCCAAAATCCTTGCCATATAACTTAAAAAAAACGTAAAATATTTAAATTAAAATATAAAATACACTTTCAACAAATAATTGGTTCATAAAAAAATTTTTTGTTTATTATATGATAATAAGTTTACTGAAAAATACAAAACATTACAAGCAATTGCATATGGATTGCATAAGATTGCACAGGAAAAACGAAGCGTTGTTTTACTCTGATTTCGGTGTGTTATTTACCTGCAATTTTCACGGGATAAATTTTACCCAAATATCGGTTAAATTTTCTTTTGTTTTTCTATGACACACGTATTTTGAAAGACGAGAAGTTGTTCGAAACAATTTAAAAACATACCCGTCTAAAAAATTACCTGTAAGAAATTTTATCCTTACATTTTTTTGCGTGCACGAGATTACATAAGATTGCACGATATTGCATGGTATTGTACAAAATGGCATGAAATTGTACAAAATGGCATGAAATTGCATGAAATTGCATAGAAATTGAATTCGACTGCAACAAATTTCATGGAATTGATTGAGATTGCACGAGATTGTACGAAATTGCATATAGAGTGTGCAAAATTAACAAAAGTTTACAAAAATTAAAAAATATTACAAGCAATTTCATAGGGATTGCATAAGATTGCATTAGCTTGCACGAGATTACAAGAGATTGTACCAGATTGCATGGGATTGCACAAAATTGCACAGAATTGCATGAAATTGCATGGGATTACATAGTATTGCATAGAGATTGCATAGAGAATGGAAGATGGCATCGAATTGCCAAGAATTGAATAAGATTACAAGAAATTGAATAAGAATTGCACAAGAGTGCATAAGATTGCACGAGTTTGCAAGAGGTTGCACGAGATTGCACAAAATTGCACAAAATTGCATGGAATTGCATAGAATTGCATAGAGATTGCAGCAGACACCGAGAAATTGCATAGAATTGATTGAGCTTACACAAAATTGTACAAAATTGCATGAAGTTGCATGGAATTGCATAGAGATTGCATTCAATTGCAAGAAATTGCATGGAATGGATTAAGATTGCACGAGATTGTACGAAATTTCATAAGGAGAGTGCAAAATTTACAAAATTTTACAAAAATTTAAAAATATTACAAGCAATTTCATAGGGATTGCACAAGATTGCATTAGCATGCACGAGATTACAAGAGATTGTTCGAGATTGCATGAGATTGCATGCAATTGCATGGAATTACATCACATTGCATAGATATTGCATAAAGAATGGAAGATGGCATTGAATTGCCAAGAATTACATAAGATTACAAGAAATTGAATTAGGATTGAACAAGAGTGCATAAGATTGCACGAGCTTGCAAGAGGTTGCACGAGATTGCACAAATTGCACAAAATTTCTCGAAATTGCATAGAATTGCATGGACATTGCAGAAGACACCAAGAAATTGCATAGTATTGATTGAGATTGCACGAGATTGTACGAAATTGCATACAAAGAGCGTAAGCGTTTACATACGTTTACAAAAATTGAAAAATACTACAAGCAATTGCACAGAATTGCATGGAATTGCATAAAATTACATAGCATTGCATAGAGATTGCATAGAGAATGGAGGATGGCATCGACTAGACAAGAATTAAATAAGATTACAAGAAATTGAATAAGGATTGCATAAGATTGCATAAGATTTCACGAGTTTAAAAGAGGTTGGACGAGATTGCACAAAGTTGCACAAAATTGCGTGGAATTGCATGAAATTGCATAAAGATTGCATAAGATTAGAAAAAATTGCATGGAATTGATTGAAATTGCACGAGATTGAACGAAATTGCATATCGAGAGTATAAGATTTACGAACGTTTACCAAAAATGAAAAAGATAACAAGAAATTTCATAGGGATTGCATAAGATTGGATTAGCTTGCACAAGATTGCAAGAGATTGCACAAGATTGCATGGGATTGCACAAAATTGCACAGAATTGCATGAAATTGCATGGAATTACACGGCACTGCATAGAAATTGCATAGAGGATGGAAGATGGCATCGAATTCACAAGAATTGAATTAGATTACAAGAAATTGCATAAGGATTGCATAAGATTGCATAAGATTGCACGAGTCTACGAGATTCAGCAGGAGATAGCACAAAATTAAACAAAATTGCATGGAATTGCATAGATATTGCATAGAGTATGAAAAATGGCATCGAATTGCATGGCATTGATTGTGATTGCAAGAGATTATATGAAATTCCATACAGAGAGTGTTATATTTATAAGCGTTTACAAAAATTGAAAAAGATTAAAGCAATTTCATAGGGATTGCATAAGATTGCATAGGCTTGCACGAGATTGCACAAAATTGTCCAAAATTGTATGCAATTGCATGGAATTGCATATGGATTGCATGCGACTGCAAGAAATTGCATGGAATTGATTGAGATTGCACGAAATGGTTCAAAATTGCATATAGAGGTTGTAAAATTGACAAAAGTTTACAAAAATTGAAAAAGATTATAAATAGTTTCATAGAGATTGCATAAGATTGCATTAGCTTGCACGAGATTACAAGATATTGTACGAGATTTCATGGGATTGCACAAAATTGCACAGAATTGCATGAAATTGCATGGCATTGCATAGAGATTGCATACAGCAAGGAAGATGGTACCGAGGTGACAAGAATTGGATTAGATTACAAGAAATTGCATAAGAATTGCATAAGATTGCATCAGATTGTACGAGTTTACAAGAGGTTGCACGAGATTGCACAAAATTGAACAAAATTGCGTGGAATTGCATGTAATTGCATAGAAATTGAATTTGATTGCAAGAAATTGCATGTAATTGGTTGAGATTGCCCGAGATTGGACGAAATTGCATATAGAGAGTGTAAAATTTACAAACATTTACAAAAGTTAAAAAAGATTACAAGCAATTTCATAGGGATTGTATAAAATTGCATTAACTTGCACTGGATTACAAGAAATTGCACGAGATTGCATAGTATTGCACAAAATTGCACAGAACTGCATGAAATTGCATGAAATTACATGGCATTGTATACAGATTGTGTAGAGCACGGAAGATGCCATCAAGCTGACAAGAATTGAATAATATTACAAGAAATTGCATGAGGATTGCAAAAAAATTGCATACGATTGCACGAGTTTACGAGAGGTGGCACGAGATTGCACAAAATTGCACAAAATTGCATGGAATTGCATGAAATTGCATAGAGACTGCATGAGATTGCAAGAAATTGCATGGAATTGATTGAGATTGTACGAGATTGTACAAAATTGCATATAGAGAGTGTGAAATTTACAAAAGTTTACGAAAATTGAAAAAGATTACAAGAAATTGCACAGAGATTGCATAAGATTGCAGTAGCTTGCACGAGATTACAAGAGATTGTACGAGATTGCATGGGATTGCACAAAATTGCACTGAATTGCATGAAATTGCATGAACTTACATGGCATTGTATAGAGATTGTATAGAGCATGGAAGTTGGCATCGAATTGACAAGAATGGAATAAGTAATTGCATAAGGATTGCAAAAAATTGCATACGATTGCACGAGTTTACAAAATGTTGCATGCGATTGCACAAAATTGCACTAAATTGCATTGAATTGCATGGAATTGCACAGGGATTGCATAGAGTATGAAAAATGGCATCGAATTGCATGACATTGCATAGAATTGCATAAGATTGAATATGATTACATTAAATTGTACAATATTTCATAAGATTGCACAAGATTGCATGAAATTGCACCGCATTGCATTAGATTGAAAAAGATTGCACCAGATTGCACAGAATTGCATCAAATTGTTATAAAATTTGTAACATTTCATGGGATTGCATAGACATTGCAAGTTTAGATAGATTGCAGAAAATTTCACAAGATTGCATAGATATTGAATGACATTGCATAGATATTACAAGTTTAGATAAGAAATAAAAGTTTGCTCGAGATTGAATAAGATTGCAGAAGATTTCACGAGATTGCACAAGATTGCATAAGATTGCATTATTTTATAACCAATGAAGTGAAAAAGTTAGATTTTTCGACAATTTTAAAAGATATCGATTTGACAAAAACATAGAAAAACTGCACATTTCTCTATAAAATTGTCTGGAACAACAGAACATCATTCCTACTGAAAAGTAAAGGATAATTTTTCTAAAATTCAATCCGTGACGGCCTTACATTTAATTTCCTGTTTAAAAATGAATAACTTTTGCCTCATTTCTCTCTCTGTCTCTATCTCTCATTTCCCTTTCTTCACTTCTCGTTTCCGTGATTATGGGAATTTTTATCCGAGATTTTCCCGTCCTATGCAGTGTTACTTGTCGCAGACGGAAGCCATTGAGTACGAGAGGTTTTAGTAAGTGTTCAGCACACAGGATGACGTGTTTGCGATCTTCTTACCGCGAAAATTGATTACTCGCTGCAGGGCGAGAGAAGTAAAAGTATTTCACGAAAATTTTCCACTGTACAAAAAGTATCTTGCTTAAAAAACGCTGAACTGTTCGTTAAATACGGCATTGTTATTTCACTTAGAATTATGGTGGTAAATTCTCTCGGGCAGGAAAGCATTTTCTCCCTTTGTAACTTGTTTCCTCTCCTTTGTCCCCTGAGACACGTTTCATGGTAGAATTAGCTTATTTCATTTATTCTTTACTATCAGAAGCGCAAGGGAGAAAATCCCACGTGTCCAAGAAAAAATGTAGCAAAGTGAATTTTTTCGGCTTGACATAAACACATTCTCCATTTATAACATTTTTCAATTTTATATGTGGGGATGATATGAAGGATTTGATGCAGTGGCTTTATCTAAAATTCCACAAGCAGCTTCAATGTTAATCTCATGTAGATTTATATTATTTATTTATTTATTATTTTACACTTTACACTTTATACTTTTTAGCTTTCAGTTTTTAGTTTAAACTTTATACTTTACACTTCACACTTGTCACTGTTCACATTTCAGTTTTTACAATTCACATTTATCACTTTACACCTTACACTGTTTATACTTTTTACTGTTTACTTTTAGGTTCACACTTTATACTTCACACTTTATACTTTTTACTGTTTACTTTTAGGTTCACACTTTATACTTCACACTTTATACTTTTTACTGTTTACTTTTAGGTTCACACTTTATACTTCACACTTAACACTTTTTACTGTTTACTTTTAGGTTCACACTTTATACTTCACACTTTACACTTTTTACTTTTCATTTTTCAGTTCACACTTTGTGCTTCACGCTTTACTCTTTTTAATTTTCACTTTTCAGTTCACACTTTGTGCTTCACATTTTACACTTTTTACTGTTCACTTTCCAGTTCACACTTTATGCTTCACACTTTACACTTTTTACGGTTCACTTTTCAGTTCACACTTTATACTTCACACTTTACACTTTTTAGTTCATACTTTCCACTTTTCAGTTTACACTTTATACATGCCAATTTACATGTTTTACTGTTCATTTTTCAGTTTACACTTTATACTTCACACTTCACAGTTCACGCTTCAAACTCACACTTTTCACTGTTCACTTTCCAGTTTACTCTTTACACTTTTTACTGTTTAGTTCTTAGTTTACACTCTGTACTTTACAATTCACATTTTACTCTTTATACTTTTCAGTTTACACTTTGTACTTTACACTTCACACTTTACACTTTCTACAGTTGAGGCATTCTAAAAGGGCAGAAGCGCCATTTTTGAAAAGTGACATTATTGGCTCAAAAAATAAAATAAATTTTAATACACATTGCAATAACGCATTTTGAGGCTGACTTGTGTAAAAAAACCAAAGGTTCTGAGCTAAAATGCCAAAATTTTACTTTTGTTTATCCAGTTTGTTTATAAAAAATCACAGTTGTTGAAACTCATCAATTTCCTGCAGTTGGGCCTCTCCATTAATGCATTTAGGGGCAAACTTGCGTGGAAAAACCAAAGATTCTGCGCGAAAATGCCAAAATTTTGCTTTTGTTTATCCAGTTTGTTCATAAAGAATGCCAATTATTGATATTCATCAACTTTCTGTAGTTGGGCCTCTTCGATACCGCATTTAGAGACAAACTCGCGTGAAAAAACCAAACATTCTGCGTTAAAGTGCCAAAATTTTGCTTTTGTTTATTCAGTTTGTTTACAAAAAATGACAATTGTTAAAACTAATCAATTTCCCGTAGTTCTACCTCTCCGTTAACCCATTTAGAGGCAAACTCGCGTGGAAAAACCAAAGATTTTTCGAAAAAAGCCAAAATTTTGCCTTTATTGATTCAGTTTGTTTATAAAAAATGACACTTGTTAATACTCATCAATTTCCTGTAGTTGGACTTCTCCGTTAACACATTTAGAGGTAAGCTCGCGTGGTAAAACAAAAGATTCTGCGCTAAAATGCAAAAATTTTGCTTTTGTTTATCCAGTTTGTTCATAAAAAACGACAATTTTTAATACTCATCAACTTCTTGCAGTTGGACCTCTTCGATAATGCATTTAAAGGCAGACTCGCGTGAAACAACCAAAGATTCTGCGCGAAAATGACACAATTTTGCTTTTTTATATTCAATTTATTTACAAAAACGATTGTTATCTTATTTTGACAACCGATAATGAAAATTTGCAACTTCTATGAGCATATTAAGCAATGAAACTGAAAAAGGGGTAAATTTGCAAAAAAATTGGGAATCTATTAATTTTTTATCGTAATTGTTTATAACAATAATAATTTTATATATTTCATACATTTTTACTATTCAATGTTGCGTTAGAGATAAAATATAGCAAGTTTAGTCCAAAATTTTTTTTCGTTTATCAATCCACTCCGTTGTTTATTTGTTGACAAAATTTGTTTATAACAATACGTTAAATATTATGCAAATTATCCGTATCCTGGGAGTGTCCCCGCATGGATTTAAGACGTTTTATGATATTTGACAATCGTTCCTGAAGAGAAAAAAAACAAAAACTGCAAAATTGGCCTCTTTATCACACTTTGCGTTAAATAAATATAAACGAAGCTAAATTTAAAAATCACGTCTCACAGAACTCTTAAAAATTGATTTAACTGTAATTTAAAAAAAAAAATTATAAATCGGATGAAAACGGAAGGTTGTAGACTTTTTTGAATAGTAAATTCCTGTTTCGGATCATTGTAGTGCGCCAGCCTTTAGTTCACTTTCTGGTTACACTTCACACTTTACACGTCACACTTCACAGTTTATACTTCACACTTTATACTAGTCACTGTTCACTTTTCAATTCACACTTCAAACTTAAAACCTCACACCTCACGCCTCACACTTTACACTTTACACTTTAGACTTTACACTTCACACTTTACACTTCACACTTTACAATTTACACTTTACACTTTACACTTTACAATTTACACTTTACACTTTACACTTTACAATTTACACTTTACACTTTACACTTTACACTTTACACTTTACACTTTACACTTTACACTTTACACTTTACACTTTACAC
>JBAGKK010132520.1:12202-24692 GCA_037177015.1 Euceroptres primus
TACACTTTACACTTTACACTTTACACTTTACACTTTACACTTTACACTTTACACTTTACACTTTACACTTTACACTTTACACTTTACACTTTACACTTTACACTTCACACTTCACACTTCACACTTCACACTTCGCACTTCACAATCCACACTTCACACTTCGCATTTCATACTTCGCATTTCACACTTCACACTTCATACTTCATACTTCAAACTCCACACTTGACTCTTCGCATTTCACACTTTACAGTTTGTACTTCACACTACACTTTTCACTGTTCACTTTTTAGTTTACATTTCGCACTTAACACTTGACATTTGACACTTTACACTTTTCACTTCATAATTTACATTTTATACTTTTCACAGTTCACTGTTCATTTTTTAGTTACTATCCAAGGGAAAATCAACAGTTAGTTTCCAAGGAAAAAAAACAACAAAGTGAATTTTTTCAGCTAGATATAAACAGTCTACATTTATAAGATTTTACAATTTTATATGCACAGATGGTACAAAGAATTGCAGGATTATATTAAATTCCACAAACAACTTTAATGTCAATTTCATTTAGATTTTTATTATTTACTTATTTTTGATTTGTTTTTAAATTTTTTGAATTTTTATTATTGTTATTTTTTGTTTACTCATAATATAATTTTTCTACGTTCAGTTTTGAGTCGTTAAATTTATTTTGAAATGAAATTTATATAGTTCATCAATTCACACTCTATTTTATCTTCAAGTTCTTGAGAAAGGACGTTAAATTGCTGATGCATCCTAATAGGGTTGCATAGAAAGTACGTTCCATTGTATTGCGTCATGTGTCCTTGGCTTGATAGTAAATGTTCTCTCATGCATTATTTAAGGACAAAATGTCTTGTTTCGTGCGTTACGGCACGCCCGGTAGCAGCCGCCAGTTCTTTACGAGTGCACCTTTTTTTATTTTATAAAGCGCCCGCCGTCGGCCGAAAGTATGTGCACCTGTGGAATCCGGCTAAATTCGTAGACGTCATTGAAATATTTTAGTTTCTTTATTTCAAAAAATGTTTATTTCCATTTCGAACTGTTTAAAAAGAATCAAAGACAAAAATTGTCACTTTTGTTGGGCAATTTCGTAATCATAATTTTTAAATCACGTTAATTAATATGGAAAACCAAGAAGATTGTTCTACATTGAAAAGCGAACAAAAATGTCCTTTATGAAATTTGTCTCCGATGACTAGTGTTTGAATTATAGAGAATCTAAGAGCGCTCCAATCAAAAGCTAGTGCGTTGCGTTGCGTTGCTCCTATTGGTGCGCTACTTAATCTTCCACAACTCTTGCACAACTCACTTGATTGACTTCGAGTAACAACATTTTCTTTTCGTCTCTTTATGTAGAATATCACTGTGTAATCAAAACTTGAATATTATAATTTTAGTTTTCGGATCACGTCAACTAATACATAAAAAAGCACGTGACATCATTTTACCTTGAAAAACGAGCAAAATCGTCCTGGACGAAATTTCCCTGCGATGAATAGATTTCGAATTATAGAGAATTAGGTAGCGCTCCATTCAGAAGTTAGCGCATCACGTTTCAACGTCGCTTCTCATTGGTGCGCTACTAAATCTTCTACCACTCTTGCACAACTCATCTGATCGAATTCGGGTAAAAACATTTTCTCTTCGTTTTGTTATGTAGAATATTGTAATTTTATCAAAAAAGTGAATATTGTTGTCATTTCCGGTGAATTTTTATTTATTCATGTGCGTTGAACTTTAATGGATTCAAACGCGGATATGTTTTATACAAAATTGAACTTCATTGGATTCAAACGCGGAAATGTTTTATACAAAAATATTGATGTTGCACTTGGCTAATGGCTTTTAGATTTCGCTTAGTATGCAGAACGAGTAGAACGGCACTATGTATTCTGTGCACGTATATAAATACATAAATTCGGCATCGATATTCGAGAGGTTCGACTTGGAATTTCTTGACGCGTTTTATGGAAAGATGCAAGCGACAGAGCTTTTTAGAGCGTCTCAGAGGGTCGAGTCTGCCCACGTAGAAAGTCGCGCTATGTAAACAGAAAATATCACTGAATCGCTGTACTCCTCCTGAATTGCTGTGAACCTACCTCTGACAATTTTGTACTTTGCATCACCTTCTACTCTACAATTTTGTATGCTGTCACCGTAAATATTTACCAACCTCGGAAGGTTGACTTGATTAAAAGGACGAAAGTAATATTACTGAGAATAAGGTCACCTTGAATTTCGCAAGAAGGTGGATAATCTAAGGAGAGAAAAAATCAAAATAAAATGAAAATACTTTTGCCTACATCTTTTTTTGTTATTTTATATTTATTTTATTAAAGTACCTAAGCATATTTAAAGTGAGAGCACTTAAAGTGAGAGAACTTAAAGTGAGAGCACTTAGAGTGTGAGCACACTTTTTGTTTACAGAGATAACAACCAAATTTGTTGATGTTTTTAAAAGCGAAATGCGAAAAAGGGATACACTTTTAGTGTAATGGAAAGTGTAGGTAAATTCAATGGGATGAAATGTGGGGACGTAGAGATGAGTGCCGAACGAGTGCGGAAATTCAAAATCCCATCAGCAACCGGACGAACAATCGATGTCAACGACTCATCTCGTTGAAATTCGATTGGTTTGTTCTGTAAAACATGTTAAGGTAAAGTAACAATTTATTTGGCCTCAAAAAATTGTTCTTTGTTCAAACAAAGATAGAAAATCTAAAATTCTAATTAAATCTGAAGATTAAATTTTATAAAAATCCATTAATTACTTTTTTAAATTAAAAAAGTGGAGCGTATTTTAAAAGTTATTTTGTGACTCCTTAACTAGGAAATGTATGTTAGGAACTTAATAAATTGATAAATTATTAGTTACCCGTGTAGATAATTAGTACATCAATATTCGACATCCAATCAATTTCCAAGGCAGATTCCACACCACGAATTCTCACTGGTTTACCTCTAGATCACCAGTGGATCGTCTATGTTGAGAAGACAGTATTAGGGCGTCCCTCAGGACTTTCAGGTCATGAATAGGTCAGTAGCGACCGTTGGCTTGTAACCAAATGCGATAACGACCACTTAGTAGCATTGTTGTCGATCTCGCATCAAATCTCTGATTCACACCTTAATTACCACGTGAGTGACAATTTTGAGCTGCTGTCGAATTCCGTCATATTCATCCTTAATGGAATTTTCTTAATTGTCCATTTTCATTTGTTATTTTTCACTTTCATTCTGCACTTTTCACTCTTCAGTTTTCGTTTGTTGTTTTTCATTTATATTTTTTTAATATTTGCTATTCTGTATTTACTATTCGTTCACTTTAAACTTCACACTGTACACTTTTCAGTTTATATGAGTATACTTCATACTTATATTTACTTCATACTTCACACTTTTTACTTTTTACAGTTTGCTTTTCAGTTTATCCACTTTACACTTTTCAATTTTAAGCAGGGAGTAAAATCGAAACCGAAATAATGAAAAAACCCGATTCCTAGGAAATGGTTAACCGGGACTTAAAAGTAACCGAAAAGATAAAACCGAAAATGGAACCAAAATTTTTTATAAATCAAAACCGAGACCAAAACCGATATTTTTAAATTCCTAATAACCGATTCGTAGAAATCGATTTTTTCGGTTATTTCGGTTTCGATTTGACTACCTCCTTTTAAGTTTAAACACTTCAAACTGCTTACTTTTCAGTTTACACTTTACACTTAATACCTTTCACTGTTTACTTTTTAGTTTCTACTTTTTATTGTGTACTTTATACTTTACACGTTACACTTTACCCTTCACACCTTAGACTTTACACTTTATAATTTTCACTGTTCCTTTTTCAGTTTACACTTTACACTTCACACTTTACAATTAATAATTTCCACTGTTTACTTTTCAGTCTACGCTTTACACTTTTCACTATTAAATCTTCACTTTGATCTTTTCATTTTTCGGATTTCACTTTTCATTTTCCTCTACTTATTAATGAAAATCAAAAATTGAAGCCCGAGCAATGAAAATTGTAGTAAATATTGTATTGCTGATTCTATTTCCTTTATATTTTCCGCGAATTTTTTGATTCGCCTAACATAGATGCGCTATCTTGGCTGCGCAGAGTGCCTTAAGAAAAATAGCGACGTGGCAAAATCGGTGTGAACATGTGTCTTTTCTATTCTTATATACTCATTCAATTTGATTTTTAAGTAGTGTTAAAATATGAAATATAAACGGTGGTTATTATTAACATCATATTAAACAAACGATGCTACAAAATTTAAAAGTAAAAGTGTTAACATGAATATAATACTTTCATAATTCCGAGATCATTTTTAACCTTTTGAATGTGAAGGAACTTGTTTTTGTTGGAATAATCCAACGACTTAATGAAGTCTTCAAAGCTTGTGACTTGCAGTTAGTTGGCACAAGTCGAATTTCAATGCACGTAAAGTTTAGGGAGACTTCTGACGTCGAGGCGCTTCGACTGGAGAAGAATTTAACGATAATGAAGTTACCTAGTGGCAAACAGAGTCGTTAGCATGAAATGTCCATGCGTACAAATTTCCAATTCCGAGACTTCCTGACTCAGAACTCCGACTGAATCTGAGGAGACAAATCGTTCTCATAAATAGTCTTTCACCCCTGCCTCTAAATTTCATCGTCTGATAATTCATTAAATTTTTTTAAATTTCAAACAAATTTTTAAAAATTGTAAATCCTTCTAAAAATTGTCTAAAAGATTATGATACTTTCTTTACATATGCACAGTGGTTAATTTTAAAATGGTGCTTTGAAAACTGTGATTCAGTTGTTATTTTTTTAACTGTCTAGTGAACAAAGTTGCAAACAGAAATCAACTATGACTCTTTTTTCGATTTCCTGAAATGAACAAGATTGTCTTATTTGGCACTTCTTTCCGGAGAAAAGGAAGACTTAGAGTTTTCTAACACGGCACGAAAACAGCAATCCAATCTTAGAGTTTCGAGTATACTGAAATTCCAGTTCCAGGAGAAATTAGTGCCTCTTGCACTTGGAGTGGCATTCACGAGATGAGAAATGTGACCTGAAGCAAGACTGTATACAATGAAGTTTTGTCCTTTTCATTTTGGAGCCCGGACCACGATTCTAAAAAAAAAGACACGCTCGTACGTCCTTTGAGTATGTGCCACATGCTGCCGCCAGTTAACCGCAACGTGAAAGATAAAGGTGAGGATGGACCCTTTTTAATCTCTGGAGGCAACAGCGCAACGGACAACTTGCGCGTTATTGCTCGCTTATATCGAGAACTCGTTCCTCTGATCCGCCAAAGAGAGCACATTTCTCCAACACAAAGGATGAACGGATAGTGAAAAAATTCAGAAAAAAAATTGGTCTTCCAGAATTAAAAGCAATTTTATAATATACGTTTTCATAGTGCTAATATGATTAGTACTCAACTTTTAAGGATTAAAAGTTACTATTGTTCTTAAGAAAAATAAGAAGTTAGAGTTAAGAGCCTGTATAGTATTATCAAAAACCATGTGGAAATTCTAAAGATTCTCACCGCTGTCATAAAATTAATTAGAGAAATATATTAAAAGTAGTCCCAACGTAACAGTATCATATCTACTGTTCTTACAAAAAATAAGGAGTTAAATTTAAGATTCTGATAGGGTACTATTCAAAACAATGTCAAAATTCGAAAGAATCCCACCGCTGTCATCAAATTAATTAGAGAATTTAACTAAAAGTAGTCCGAACGTAACAGTAACGTAACAGTAACAGAAAAAATTAATTAGAGAATTTAACTAAAAGTAGTCCGAACGTAACAGTATCATATCTACTGTTCTTACGAAAAATAAGAAGTTAGAGTTAAGATTCTGATAAAGTATTATCAAAAACCATGTCAAAATTCTAAAGATTTCCACTGCTGTATTCAAGTTAATTAAAAAAATTAATTAAAAGTAGTCCGAACGTAACAGTATCATATCTACTCTTCTTACGAAAAATAAGAAGTTAGGTTTAAGATCCTGATAGACTATTATTCATAACAATGTCAAAATTCGAAAGAATCCCACCGCTGCCATCAAATTAGTTAGAGAAATTAATTAAAGGTAGTCCGAACGTAACAGTATCATATCTACTCTTCTTACGAAAACTAAGAAGTTAGATTTAAGATCCTGATAGAGTATTATTCAAAACAATGTCAAAATTCGAAAGAGTCCCACCACTGGCATCAAATTAATTAGATAATTTAATTAAAAGTAGTACGAACGTAACAGTATCATAATGTCTACTATTCTTATGAAAAATAAGAAGTTAGAGTTAATATTCTGATATTATATTATCAAAAGCAATGTCAGAATTCAAAAGAATTCCATTGCTCCCACCAAATTAATTAGAGAAATAATTAAAAGTAGTCTGAACGTAACAGTTCCAAGTGTATTCAACTGTTTTATAGACTTGGAATTGTTACTTTCTGACTTCTTTTAATTATTTCCCTAATTAATTTGGTGGCCCCAATAGGATTCTTTCGAAATTCGATATTGTTTTTGATGATACTCTATTAGAATCTTAACTCTAACTCCTTGTTTTTCATGAGAACAATAGATATAAAACTGTCATGATCGAACGACTTTTAATTAATTTCTCTAAATATTTTGGTGGAAACGGTGAGATTCTTTTGAATTTTTACATTGCTTTGATAACACTCTATCAGTCTCTTGAATCTCACTTCTTATTTTTAGTAAAAACAATAGATATGAAACTGTTGCGTTCGGACTACTTTTAATTCAACTGTTTCCAATATATGGTAGCTGCAGGCATTTAAGATACCAGGAACAGAAATATCTTTCCCTTCATTTCGCTATATTTATCCGAAGAACATGATTTCTTCCAGTCATTAGGTGAGTTAAAAATTTTAAATAAACCAAATTAAATTTTAAAATAAAGCTGCGCCAGATTCTTCAAAATTTAATTATCTTTCATTCAAAAAAATAAATTTACAAATCGGATGAAAACCAAAGGATGTAAACCCTTTTGAACAATAAATTCCTGATTTGCACTACTGTGCACTGAAAATAATTTTTCGGTTCAACTAATTTGTCAATATCCCTAATTTATATCGAAGCATTTTTTCTGTGGAAAGTACGTGTAGAAGAATAAAGTATCATACACCGGGATAAATATGGATCAAGAATCTGTGGAAAATTTTCTTCTTCTAACAAGATTTTACTACATATAAGATTTAAAGGAAAACCCATTACAAACAATTATTTCCTACAGAGGTATAAGGCATAAATGTTAATCCCGAAATGATCCAGACTTACCTCGGTTGATGGTAAGTAAAAAGTGGCAAAATATTATAAGCTATTACATACATTTACAACTCTTTATACTCCAGAAGACCAACTTATCCGAGTGCTTTAAGAATACTTTCGCGTGAAAAATAGCAGCTTTCCTTTAAGTAGCAAAATACACAGGAATGTTACCTTTATCCTTTAATGACATTTAATTTCATGGACCATTTTTCATTTTGAGGTATTAACCTACATTTTTCTGATTTTGAGAATAAAATATTTAATTGAATTGTATTATAAATAAGAATATTCATCAAGCTAATTATTCAAGTTACTTATCTTCCTTAAGAAGATTTTATAGACGATAAAAGTTCCAATATTTTCTGAAAGTTAAATTCAATTATAAAAATAAAGCTCTAATAAACCTTTGTCCTAAGTAAGATAAAATAATTGATTTTAATTTAGAGGAACTTTCAGTGTTTTATTTTAAGAAAAGAAAGGAAATCTGCTTTAATATACACTTTTTATTACTCGAACAATCGCATCATTTGACCTTAGATATTTCTTTCAACATTTTCGCTCCACTTTCCCCCTTTTCCTCATCTCCTTTAATCTTCTGTCTACCCTCCAGCCTCTGCTTTTCGTGAAAATGTCCTTTACTTTCGTGATAAAGAAAAGACCACAAGAACAAAGAACGTTTTTTTCTAGTTGTTTTATTCCAACAGATTTTAATCTAAATCTCGCAGTAAGTTTGGCTTAATGAAGCAAAGAGGGGAAAAAGCTTTTCTTGATGTTCGGGTTCATTTATAAAAAATTCAACTGAAATTTTTTAATTTTAAGAAAAATCTGATTTTTTATCAGATGTTCCTTAAAATTAAAAATTTTAGATTTCATAAATCAAAAAATTATTTACCTTGAAACTTTTGCAATTTCCTGAAATCCGAACACTCGTCATCACGACTTACAACACGATCTTGAGTTTTTTTTTACAGTTTATAGACACTTGTCGAGACAACGAGACGCGGTGATTTTATTAGAATTTTTACGAGGTGGAAATCAAAAAAATCGTGAATGGAGAATGAAAAAAGCTGACGAGATTCTTCGACGTGACGTGATACGATTACGACTTTGTAGGGACTTTTGGCTCGCGGGCAATTTGATTCGAATCCAAAAGCAGTAAAATTTAACGTCTCGTATAACCTGACGTTCGCCTAGCATCGATAAAGTTTCTAATGGTTGGTGCAGCAGACGCCAATATGGGAAATCCATTTCTTCATTATAGCCCGACCTTGCGTCTGTTATGTGCCTGCGTTTGGATAGCAAGCTTACCATTCTGATTTAATATCAAGGTAATGAGGAACCAAATTGTCCAAATGGCCCTTCCAGAACGTTACGAGGTAACTACCTTGTAGCGGGAAAATTTGGTTCATTTTTATACAGTTTTCAGATCTTCAATGTCGATATTTTCTGCTGTAGGGGAATCAGAACCTACATTAGCCAACATCAGAGCCTTCACCTTCTTTTTAAAAAGTTAAACAGAAAAAAAATGAAGCAAGAAAGAAAAATCTGCTTTAAAAGGAAGCACAACGATTTGTTGCCAGAAAATAGAGATGGATTTTCCGGAACAGCGGCACATGGGAACTGAGCCAAATTGAAAACAAGAAGGGAAATCCCTTCCACCCGCAGATAGACATCTCAGGTGGTTATAATATGGATACCTAAGGGCGGTAATATCGGCTCCATCACGTCCCTTTTACGCGAACATTAGTACAGTCTGTGAGTGCTCGCGAATATCATCATGCACACCTCGCTGTAAGCACGGCGTATTCTCTTGCACCCTCCCTTGTACAATAAAGCATTCTCCACGGAGGCAAAACACGCCCGGAACCGTGTGGTATGGTGAGCATAGTCGAAGCCCAACGTGCTGCTTCATTATGCGGTGCGATGTGGCAAACTGCCAGAGCCATTGATAAAGGGAAGGTCTCGCCCCTTCCCTGATTCATTCGCTCCCAAAACCCCTATTACCCAAATTGCCACCCACAATCATACATTGCCACCTAAGTACCTTACTTGTACATATAAACCATTCTTCGATATCATTCCGCATAAGTCACCTTGGAATTTTCGGTTCTCACTCCGACAGGGGGTTCATCTTCAACTTTATTGAGAAGCCAGCAAAGGGAATTTTGGTGAAAATTGATAGCAAACTTGGTACGTGTCTCAGAAGTCCCAGGATATTTTTCTGGCATTTATGAATGTGCCTGCAACACAGTATCGTCTACTGCGCAGACAATAGTGCCATAGTACGCTCCTGTCCAGTCATAATTACCACAAGATACTACTGCGCAGCCATACATGGAATAGGACACTACTGCGCAGACTGTGATGCCATATAACGCAGCTGCGCATCCATAAATGACATAATACTACTGCGCAGCTATAAATGACATGGGACACTACTATGCAGCCTTAAATGCCATAGGACCCTATTTCGCAGACAATAGTGCGATAGAACGCTACACTCCAGCCATAAATACCATAAAACACTACTGCGCAGCCTTAAATGGAACAGGGCCCTACTGCGCAGGCTATACGACCCGTAAAAGTGCCGTATAACGCTACTGTGTCGCCATAAATACCATACGACGCTACTGCGCAGCTATTAATGGCATACGGCAATATTGCGCAGTTATAAATGACATAGGGTACTAATGCGCATCCCTAAATGCCATAAAAAACTACTGCGCATCTATAAGCATCATGGATCACTATTGCGCAGTCGCAGGTGACATGAAACGCTACTGCCACAGAACTGTACTAAATAGCGGAATTTCGAATTTTCTAAAAACCGTGAATTAAAATCGATCCGCAAAGAACCGTCTAATTTTGAGTCAACATATCCAAAAATAAGTCCCCTAAAATGAAACGTGTCCAAAAAAAGTAAGTTTTTAAAATAAATATCAAGAATTCTTGGTGGAATTTAATAAAGGATTTTAAAGTTTGCTCTCAGTTTCGAGATTTGTTTGTGAATCGACTAAAACCCTGCTCTCATCTAAAGCGTCGGATTTCACTGTGAGATACGTACACCCATTAGAGAAAGACGGGTTTAAAGCTTAAAGTTACGTCAGTGCTGTTCCACGAGTTTGTGAAGTCTGCATGTGATATCGTTTATCCTTTCATTTTCATTTAAATAAAACTGTAATTATGTTTCTGACATCCACGAGTAGAGACAATTGTTAACTTTCAGTACCTTTACTACTTGTAAAACAAAGTTAGGGTGAATCCAAGTGAAAAAATAAAATGAAAAGTCTTTAGTATTGTTGTTTGTTATGAAGCCGACTTTTAATGCAGTTAGAGATGACTAGTATCATTCCAAAGAGAAATTAGCCACGCCTTCAGGGATCACGTTATGAGGTTAGGCACGCCCTCAATTTTAGATTATGGGACTATCCACGCTCATAGAGCCAGTTTACACCGTCAAAGTTAAGCGCGCTTAAAGTACATAAGTAAGGAGTTTAAGGGAGAGGCTTTGCCTGAGTGTATAGACTTAGGCAACGCCTATACCAACTTACGTACTTTAAGCGCGCTTAAATTGCACGGTGTAAACTGGCTCTATGAGCCAGTTTAAAGCACATAAGTAAGGAGTTTAAGGGAAAGGCTTTGCCTAAGTGTACAGACTTAGGCAACGCCTATCCTTACTTAGTACTTTAAGCGCGCTTAACTTGGACGGTGTAAGCTGGCTCTGTACACTTAGGCAAAGCCTCTCCCTTAAGCTCCTTACTTGCGTACTTTAAGCGCGCTTAACTTGGGTGGTGTGAACTGACTCATAGTCCGGGGGCCAGCTGAAAGTTTTGATGACCAAAACGGAAAAACCTAAGATTTTTTTCTACAGTTCATTTAGTGTTGCTACTAAACGAAGTGACTGTCAGCTTGCGCATTAGCGGGGGGTGTGGCCGCGGCAGCCTCCCACACACGTAAAATAATGCTGAAAAAAAAACAAATGAAAAAAGCTGAGACTTTGTTGATACGTTTATTATGTTGTAAACAAACGGAAAAAGGTAGTCAGCTGACTTTATTGTGGGAGTTGTACGTCAGCTTAGCGCCTAAACATACGAAAAATATGCGCTGAGTAAAATTGTACAAGTATAACGGTTACACTGATTGGCGTCATTAGAATTTTCGGAGCACACGAAAAGCTGCAAATTCGAATAGGAGGGGGAATTTTGAGAATTGGGCCCCAGGTAGTCGCCGCCAGGCAGTCGGTTGGGCTATTGCATTCGATAATAAAATTTCGGTATTTATGAGCGTCACTAGACCTTTGAACTCAAGAAACCTACCAAAACATAGGAGATAGACGGAAGGTTCGTCTCACTCTACTTACAGTAACCTCCAGTTTAAAATCTTTCTAAATGATCTCGGTGTATCTCTGGTTAGGAGAGCTCGGTTGAGATCGACCAGAGGTACAGGAAAGAGTAGAAGAACCTGATTGAGATCGACCAGAGGTACAGGAAGGAGTAGAAGAGCTCGGTTGAGATCGACCAAAGGTATGGGATAGAGACAAAGGGATTGTCGCCCTCTATCCAAATAATGTAGCCAACAGGTATAAAAACCCCAAGAAACAATAGGAATCATGTTCAGTTTTCTTCAATCTACGATACGTGCAAGTTCCAGTCCTCTTCAAGTTACGTGCGGTAAAAGTGTTCGCAACCAGCCACTCTGCCCAAAGTTCAGATTAGTTTTTTCGTCAAGTCTTGTCGGTACCTAACCTCGGGTACCTATACTTCAATTGCGCGTGGACAGTGTGTAACCTTTTTCCAAACGGTTACCCTGCTATCTATTTTTACCGAAAGGAAGTGTCAAAGTCATTTCCAACTGTCGAAACGGAAGTGAAAAAAACATTAAACCAAAAGCGTCGCTAAGTGGTCCCCCAAGGTGAAAGACTATAATAAAATTAGCTCTTACGACCGATCGTCAGCATAAATCATTAGTCTGCAAATCTCCAGCTGAGATCAACACCCAGAATTCACCAGACTGCAACCCTAAAAAGGGACACAGCCAGAAGTATCATTATCTTTGTTGTAATTACTCATAAATGAAGATAACCGAGTCTCTTGCCAACCTTTTCCCAAATCTATGTTTTCCCAAATAAGTTTGTAAACCACCGTTGCATTTGTAATAAATTCCAT
>JBAGKK010132631.1:0-24685 GCA_037177015.1 Euceroptres primus
TCACTCGCTTCGCTCGTGCGAAAAACGTCTCGTGCGCTAAATAATCACCTCTCAAACACGTATCGAAATGTACTATTACCTAGTCCCGTATTGAAATAATTAACAAAATTAAAATGGACTTATTCCCTTTTGTCCGCTTATGAACAGATTTTTCAAGTTTTAAACATGGAAACAAAAAAAAAATAAAAGTATTTCGTATAAATATGACTACTGTGTATCATATTTAATCCCCTCAAGTGATTTTTTTGTTTTAAAATTATCATTTTTGTAACTTCACTATATTTTATAAAATACTGTCAAAACGTGGTTAATTTTATTTTAAATCGTGAAATTTTTTGCACATTTTTAAGAAAAAGTTCATAAAGTTCATAAATCTGCAATAAATTATAATAAATTGTTAATAAAAAAAGAATTTCTTTGGACTTACGCAATTTTGGTAAAGTACAATAGTTTAAAAGTGGAAATTCTTTACCTAAAAATACTTTTTCCTAAATATAACAATGACAGATGGATTCCTAAGACCCTAAATATATAGAATCTATGCTTATCTCATTTTTTTTTTTAAATAGACTTATTCATTTTTGGCCGCTTACTACTCAATTTTCGAATAGATTAACGAAAATAGAAAAAGATTCTTTTTAGAAAATTCATATTATTTATCATTTAATGTAATTACGGTAATATTGATTAACAATAGCTGTTGAAATATATATTTAATTCGTTCTCTATAGTCCATTCACGTATTTTAAGGGCTGGAGATTGTCAAATATCACGTTGGTTAAAAAGGTTAAAAAAGTTCATAAATAAATTCTAAATACCCTTCTTGATCTTGTTCTCTACTATTTTAGACATATTTCAGGTGCATACTAACAGAAAAAACGTGCTTTAATCAAATTTGAAATATTTTTTTCAAAAAAAATTATTAGGTGAATATTGACGATTTTTTTATGTTCACCTGTAAATGAATATTTAGTTACAGTTTGGTAAATTTCAGTTACAATTTAGTAACTTTAAGATAAATTTAGGAAAATTCAGTTACCGTAACCGAAATTTAAGACAAATTCATGAAAATTCAGTTATAGTTTGGTAATATTTGAGTTATGCAATTTGGTAATTTTCAGATACGGTTTCTGAAAAGTACCTTTTTATAAAAATTTCTGTTATTTACGCAACCTAAAAGTTCTGAAAATTTACGAACATTTCTAACAGTGTAGTTGACCGAACAAAAGTTTGGTTCCACCAACAGAAAAATTTGGTATAGAATCAACAAAAGTGTTTTGTTGGGTCAACTATATTTTCTTTAGAATCTTTTGGTTAATCAAACCTAAGAATTTCGCAGGCTGAACTAAACATTTTTGTAAGCTTAACAAAATGGTCTGTAAGATAAATCAAATTACTTTGTAAGCATAGTAAAATTTTAGACTTGTCGCAATATTAGAACCCGAATTTCTCTAACAATAAGTTATTTATAAATTAATAGTCTACACTCTGAGTGCACAAGTTAATTGGTTTAACTTTAATTTATTCTTCAAATTTTTGAAAGAATTACATATCAGATAAGATCCCATGAGGCAGAAGTCGAGATTCACTGAAAAATTTACCATCTGACAAACTTTGTTAGGAAAACAAAAATTCTCAAATACAAGTTAAATAATAATACAAATTTTAATTGCTCTAAAGTCTAAAAAGAGATGTAACAAAAAATACACTAACGGTTTTCTGTGCAAAGGAAATTCATCTGCTAGAATTACAGTATATCTAATTTATTTTTTAACACCAATTCAAATTCCTGCTACTTCAAATTGTATTAATCTGCAGCAAGTTCGAAAAGAAATCAAGTATTTTGTCAAGCTTTTCAAAGTTTCCATCGAGAATATTCGTGGAATGTGAATGTCATGAATAAAATTGTGCATATCATTTACACAATCGATTTTCGAAATAAAATCATGCACCTGTGCAAACCCGACAAGACATGCCAATATTAGTCAGCGGACAGGTAGTGTGCCCCGGAAAGTCGATGAGTTAATTAACGGTAAAAGAATTTCTTTCCCTTTTCTTTGTATGCAGTCTTCATCACCCAATTCATAAGAACTGTCCGTTATAATTGATTCCTTTTGTTATTTCAAAACATAATTACCTTGAAGAAAAGTCATTGACTTCCTGAATATTCCTGACAATAAAAAATATTTCATCCAGTTATTTGAATAAAATTATCAGTATAATTAGAATTCTAATTCTAATTATTAATCTTAAAATGAAAACAAAAGTTTAACTTTACAATCCTTAAAATAAAACAAACTGGGGGTGGGGGTAAAATGACACAAAAATATACATTCCCTGGGATGAGAATGTAAAAAATAGAGATACAATCCCACTGGAGGGTTTCTCTCTAATTAAAAAAATCCGACTTACATCCGTTATCAGTGGAAAAATCGTTAGGCTGCATTATATCCACGATCCAGGCTCGGTTTACGAAGCTTCTCTTATCTCGAGTAAACAATCATTACTCAATTCACATTCGAGAGAACGTATATCTTCAATATCATCTCCAAGCAGACTGTGCGAAATTCGTATTTCGATTTCGTTCCTCGAACGCGTTCCTCAATTTTGCAGCGCAGCAAATATTTTTTTCGGTCTTGATTTCACCACGTAATATTACACGCATAATCACATCTGATTTCTACGTTTCACTCACTCTTGCAATCTTCCCAACATCAATTTATTCTCTAAGCATTTTACTTCTTGAATTATACTTTATTTTATTCCTCATCCGGCGTTGAATCCACAATCCGGTTTTCTGGCCCCAGACGAAAATCGCGTTTCCCTCCTGTAGATCGGTGCATCGCTAAGGAAAATCACACACTCAATAAAAGGCACTTTCACGCACGACTCGTCGAACAACAAAGTGCTAGTATGATCGAGGAAGCGCACGTTTAGAAATCACTGATCATATTTCAATAAAGGCTTGGAATCATAAATTATTTTAACAACTGCAGCGAAGAAAATATGTTTTATCGGGACATTGAATAAATTCATGGAAAAACTGTGGATTTTGGTACGATTTACGAATCAAGTAAATGTAACATTTGATAACCCTTTTTTAATTACATTTACAATTATTAAAAATATATAAATATGCCAGCTTTGATCATAAAAATAAGGATATTATAATATTCTTATAGAATGTTGATAACTTTATATTTATAATCATCCTCAGCTAAGATCACAAAATTTCGTATACAACTTCTAAACAATTGTAATAATCACGTGATCAACCTCGATAACCAATAATCAACCTCGATAACCAATAATCAACCTCGATTATTTCCATACTTTACATCTCCACTTTCCACAATTTTCAATTAAAAATTCTTCTCGTGTAGATTTTTGTGGTACTAATCCACAAGGCCCGAATCACGATTTTTGAGACACTCACGTTCGTTATAGGATAAACAGAGAACAAAGAAATTGGCTAGAGATGCAGAAAAAACTGTTTTGTTAAATTAGGTTGAAGTAGAATGAATTGAAACCGGACCAGGCCAAAGCATAGCAACACGGTGCGCGACTTAAGGCCGTCTACGGACCCAACAGTGGTTTTCACCGACGTACGCACAGCACTGTAATCGAGACGATACTGTACTGGTTAAGTCAGTGGAGGGGGGTTACATCAGAGTAAAGCCTTCGCCTCTCCGAGGCCACGACGACAAGGGACCACGAAGATCTTGGAGGCAGAAGATCAGGCTGGGTCCGGTACTGAAAGACCGTGGCATTCGTTTTAACTTTTAAGTTTAAGATGAGTCGGATTCTCATTCTACCTTCTACCAGTGCATTCGAACTCACAATCAAAAGAAGATATGTATATAAAGTGCATCTGAGTTTGGATGTACTGGTATCAGTACCAGGAAAGCTTCCACAGTGAGTGTACTCAAGAAGGGGCCCAATCTGACCAAAGAAACGTATGAGAGGGGATCCCTCCTCTCCTATGCTACGTTTCAACTAGCTCGCATTCTCGTCCCTCGTCCCTACTTTTCTCACTCCTTCTTGTCCTCATACATTTATGGATAAGAATAAAAAAATCAACGAAAATGTGTCCCCAGAAAATTACGCCCTTATTCTTAAAAATATCCTGTTTTAAATATAAGGATTTTTAGCACGCGAGCCGTTCTACAATGTCGTATGCTTACATTTATCCATATGTTGCTAAAATATACGTAAAATCTTTCAAATATCTGAAAATGTCATCGGGTCCCTTGTCCCTGATTATATTTATAAGTATTCGAAAGCCTTTTTGCAGTCTTTTAAAGTAAAATTGGATACTTTTCTGGGATACACCTTTTCTCTCTATTACTTATAGAAATAAAATAAAAAAAGTTATTAATCGTTTGATTAATTTTAGTTTCGAGAAACGAATGACTTTTCATGTGTCCCTAGATTTGAATTTCAGTTTTGGACATTTTGTCCAGAGACATATTTCGTCGGATTTTTTAATGAAAATACACTGCCGTGCAAAAGTTTTCGGGCACTCAATTTTTCGATGATTGCTTAAGTTCAGTTGTGACATGTTGGAAGACATTTCGAATTTTTCATTAAACCTCTATATGAAATCGCTGATAATATTTCATTGCCTATGGGGTCTATTTTTTAAGGTTTACTTATTGTTAGTTGTAAAATAAACTTTAAGGTTCGGCAAATGTTTCAGCCCAAGTGGGGGCCCTCTTCAGTGCCAAATAGTAAATTGCATAACCATTATTACCATTTACCATTATGGCCCTCTTCTGTGACAAATAGTAATAATGGTTATGCAATTTACTATTTGGCACTAAAGAGAGCCCCCACTTAGACCGAAACGTTTGCCGACCCTTAAAGTTTATTTTACAACTAAATAGATCTTAAGAAATAGACCTCATAGCTAATGAAATATTATCAACGATTACTTAAGTTCTCTTAATTTTAATATCAGAGCTAAATTTTATTTCTTTAGTAGGTTGAAAGCTCTCAAAATTCTGTACAAAATGAGCCCAAGAAGAACCCAATTTGTCCATTTTTTAAGAAGATATTGCAAAAATGGAATAAATTGTGCTTATTTTCTTATGAGAGGAATCATAATTTTAAAAAAAATTGTGTGCGTAGAAAATTTAAAAACGACCGTAACACTCATGATACTGTTTGAAATGTAATCAAAAGTTTTGGAGAAGTTTATAAATACCTTCTCAAGGTTGTTCTTCAGCTTTCTGTGTTTGTGCTGAAGGAACAAATACTTAATTACTAACTTATCGCAGAAAATTATAAATCGTTACGGTCGACCGTAAGGATTAAATTAAAAAATTAAAATTTGTTCAATGTAAAATTGCTTATTTACATGTCTCGAGTGACGTCACGCGAGGAACTGTCATATTTTTTGTTACTTCAAAGATAGTTTTTAGCGTCTTCTAGTATATTTTTAACTAATTTTTAATTGTAAGTACATCTTCACACTCCTTAATTTTTTTGTAATTAATTACCCAATTAAGTAATTTTCTTTCATAATTTTATTTTCATTTTCAAATTTTGGTCAACCGACCTTCAAATGTTCTTAAATAAAAATGAAATACCGACAGATCCGTTTCTTTCGCAAAATAATTTTTTTTATTCTTTAATATCGATTTAAAGAGGTAGTTTAAGGAGGATATTTTAAGTGGACAGTTGAAAATGAAGGCTCTTTTTGGGAATTTTTTGTAGGAAAATGAAAATTGATATTGAAAAACAGTTTTGAGGACTTTATTATGAAACTTTTGAATAATATGTATAAGAGAATTTTGTTTTTGTTTTTTAAACAAAGATGGCGGCTGCAGAGCTGATGACGTCGCATACACTTTTTTTCAAAGTCCTCCGCGGCTAGCAGTAGAAATGACGTAGACTTTATTCTGGAACAAAAAATTGAGTTTTTTCATAAATTATATTAGATTATCTACAGAAGTACACATCTAAAAGCATAAACATACTTTTTTGTAGAAATTATGATGATTTTTTCAGAACAGGATATCCCTAGGATGTCTTCAGGATATCCTGAAAATTTTCGGGATATCTTGCCGATATCCCTAGGATATCCTAAGATATCCTGAGGACGTCCTCTGGTTATCGACATTTTCCCCTTGCAAGATATCCGCATTATATCTCAGAGTCATCCTCCGAATATCCCGACGATATCCTCCGAACATCCCAATTATGTCGGCCGATTATTCGAAAGTATAATTATTGTCCGTTCAAATAAAATATAAAAAAAAGATATTTTATAATAAATGTTGAAATATGTATTTAATTCGTTCTCTATAGTCCATTCATATATTTTAAGGGCTGGAGATTGTAAAATATCACGTTGGTTAAAAAGGTTAAATAAGAACATAAATAAATTCTAAATACGTTTCTTGATCTTGTTTTCTACTATTTTTGTCATATTTCAGATGCATACTAACAGAAAAAAGTGCTTTAATCAAATTTAAAATATTTTTTTCAATAAAAATTATTAATAACAATCTTTAAAACTTGGATATGAATGAACCATGAAGCCATAGCATTACTAAAAACCGCTATTATATAATTTCGTAATAATTAAACCTTTCGAATCTGGAAAATTTTAAAAATTCAAGACTCGATTATGTTCCTTAATTGGTGATTCCAAAATTCAAATTCAAGAATTTGAACCTTGAACCTGGCTTTTAAATACTCTCTTCGTAAAATTGTAACTTTTAAAGTCTAACTAATGTATTTTTAAGTCAGGAAGATCTCTAATTTAGTTTTTTTCTTCAAATTCGACTTTTCTTAATTATCTGAATTATTTTCGAAATAGAAATTTTCTCAAGTTGTATTATTTATATATTTTTTCAAGTTGCAACTTTCAATTAATTTTATATTCGAATTATGAAACATGATATAGAATTACGCGCTTTTCATTTAAAATCATTTAATTTTCCAACTAGTCTTGTACTTTTTGACATTTAAAAAGAAACACATTTATGCGACTTAAACTTGGTCTAAGTTTCAAATTTAAAAAAATCAATCAGTATTGTGAAAAAGCGACAACAATGAAATATCGAAATTGCGAGTTTTCGCGCGAGGATACAAGTTTTGTGTTCAAAATTAATGATTTTTTATTCAGAAAACAAATTGTATTCGAGCAAAGTTTTTTTTTCTGAATTTATATTTTCAAAACCCAAGTTTCCCGATCAGACTCAAACTTCGGCAAAGTGTAGTACTATGGGATGGTAGTATGTGGCAACAAAATTTTGTTACTCGGACAAATATTTACCGAGGGGGAGGGGGTGAAATTTTTGAATTTTTGCGGGTGTCATCGATTTCAGCGATTTCTAACCCTTTTAATATAAATAAAAAAAATTTGCTCACTACAGCTTTGCTAGGATTTTTCACAATTTTTTCATTGATCATAATCATTTGTTTAAAAAATAATTATATAAACCTTTAAATGTGAAGGCCAAAAATAAATTTCACTTTTTGTTTTCTTTTAAGGTTTAAAAGAAAGATTAGCTTTTATCCTATAAAAACATTATTATTAAAAAATGGATCAACAATCTTTTATTTATGAAAATAAGCGTTAAGCTTAGTGACAAAATTTTTGTTTAATATGGCTTCGATAGTACTTCTCATGCCCTTTTCACTGGTCATAATAATTTTTTGAAAAAATAAATATTTGACCTTCAAAAATGAAGGTGAAAACTAAATTTAATTTTTTTTCGAATTTCCACCATTTTAAAAATTTTCTTTTTTGGCATAAAGGAAAGCTGAGGTTTGTTCCTATCAGGAACTTGAGGATAAAAATTTAAATAATAATTTTTAATTAATCAAAAAATGAACGTTCAGTACTCCGATTTGACGAGCGCTGACGTCATAGGGCGTACCAGAGTACTTGACCTTTTTTTGCGTAATCAAATAATTATTATTCCAATTTTGATCCTCAAGTTTCTTATAGTAAAAAATCTCAGCTTTCTTTTAAGCCTAAAAAATTTTTTAAATGGTGCAAATTCGAAAAAAAGGAGTATAGTTTTGACTTCCATTTTTGAAGGTCAAATATTCATTTTTTCATAAAATGATTATGACCATCAGTGAAAAGAGTATGAAAAATTCTATCGAAGACATATTAGACAAAAATTTTGTAACTGATATTAAAAGAGTTTAAAATGGTCAAAACAGATGGTTTTCTCAAAAAAAAGTATTAACGCTTATTTTCATAAATAAAAAATTGTCAACCGATTTTTTAACCCTAATGTTTTTATAAGAAAAAAGTTCAACTTTCGTTTAGGTTTAAAAAGAAACCCAAAAGAAGGTCGAAATTCGGAAAAAAATGAAAATTATTTTAGACCCTCACTTCTGAAGGTCAAATAATTATTTTTAAAAAAAGTGGTTATGTTCAATGAAAAGAGCGTGAAAAATCCAATCAGACCTGCAGTGATCAACATTTTTCTTATTGATATTTAAAGGGTTAAAAATCGCTGAAGACTCGCAAAAAGACTCAAAAATTTCACCCCTATCCCTTGGTAAATATTTTTCCGAATGGCAGAATTTTTTTACCATATACTACTATCTTATAGTACTACACTTTGCTGAAGTTTGAGTCCGATCGGGAAAATTGGGTTTTTTAGGTGGGGTCACTTCAGAAATAATTTCCCATATGGGGCATTATTTTCCAAATGTCCCAAACCGAAAATAGAATATTTCAGATCGAGCTCAAATTTAGGCAAAGTGTTGTCCTACTGGATGATAATTTTAACAAAAAATATTTTCCTGTTTTGTCGAAAAGTAGTCGAGTTAGAGGAGGTGAAATTTTGAAGTTTTTGGTAGATACTCTCTGCTGTGAGAATATTTGCTCCTTTCATAAATAATTTTAAAACATTTAGCCTATCTTTTTTAAGATAGGCCCTTTTGATTTTTTAAATAAATATTCTAGAAAGAAAGCTGAGATTTTTTACAATAAAATCCTTGAAAAGCAAAAAGGAATTTCTTTGTTTTCGAGAAACTGAATTTCGAGTACCCTGATCCTTTCAAAAAAATTTTCTTCTAGGCGCAAAAATTATGGCAAATTTTTGCAGGTACAGTTTTTGATAATGTTCAATAATATCAAAATAGATTACCAAAAAAAAATTTTGTTGATTGTAGAATTTTTTGAAAATTGGCAAAAATGAAAATTTTTTGAATTTGATTAATTGCACATTTTTAATGCGAAAATCACATCTAGTATGCATAATATAAAAAATACAAATGTTTTTTGCATATTCAAAACGTGCAATTAACCAAATTCAAAAAATTAATTTTTTTCCAATCTTTAAAAAATTCTAAAATCAACATCAAATTTTTTTTAATATCTATTTTTATATTATTTTTTATTGTCAAAAATTGTACCTGCAAATAATTTTCCGTCATTCTTGCGCCCACATTAACTAATACTTAATTGAAAACTTTGAAGTAGAGGAGGCATATTTTACAAACTAAATATAGTTGGTCCAACCAATCTTTTTTTTTAGTGAGACTTTTGTCAATAATTTTATAGCAAATCAAGTGTCCAGTGGTTCTTAAAGTCCTTGAAGCCCTTGAAATGTCCTTAAATTTTGTCTGTCCTTAAAAGTCCTTGAATGTCCTTGAATTTTTTATATCCTCTGGAATTTGATCTTATTTCAAAATATTATCAGCAACTAACCTAAAAAAAATGTACCTCAGTTTCACTAAAAATTACATGTGTACATTCGTGCGTAATGATATTTTTTTCGAGCCGATTCTAATAACTGTTGAATATGAAAGGTACCAGAGTTTAAGGTCCCAAGTATCAAACTTTTGAAAACCCGTTTTATTAGCTGGACCCCAACTTAAAATTTCTGATTAAATTCGAATAATTGGAAGTACGTTCTTTATTTAAACATTACAGAATAACAAATAGTTTATTTTGCATAATTTTTTCAGTTAAATGTTACTAAATCAACTCTGGATGAAAATAAGATACAAAATTGATCGTCAAATTTGCGCCTGACTAAAGACAACCATTTTATCCTTCCTGCACTCAAATAAATCACGCTTTACTCTTTAATAAC
Organism: Euceroptres primus; assembly: GCA_037177015.1. Classification (NCBI taxonomy): domain Eukaryota; kingdom Metazoa; phylum Arthropoda; class Insecta; order Hymenoptera; family Figitidae; genus Euceroptres; species Euceroptres primus. The sequence continues at coordinate 10,074 of JBAGKK010132631.1, forward strand.
CACCTTAATATTCGCACACATTAGATTACATTTTTTTATATAAATGAAATAATACTAATTAATAATGAAAATACCTAATGTGTTTTAAAAAACAAGTCTAAACAAGTTTATTTGAATTTAAAAGTTTCGCGCTCTTTTGAAGCGTTCAAGCTACCAATCACCTAAAACAGAAATGAAAGTCCCCTTTCTTTGGTTGCTGTTTCAATTTTTCATAAATTTTGAAAGTAATTACACTTTCAATTCGTATTTCTCAAAGTTTAAGTAAATAAAATGGAATAAAATTGTTTGAAAATATTCCTTATTCAGAAAAAAAATTAGAAACAGGTAGAACGAAAACAATTATTCAACCGGAAGGAACCAGTTTCACAGGGAAATTTTCTTGCCACCGCTGGCACGTTTGTGTTACTATTTTTTACTATAGTGTGGTGACGCGTGCTGGTGGTAAGGTGTTCGTTCACGGAGACGACGCCCAAACTTTATTAAGGAGTGGGTGGAAAGTTGAGGTTAGGTCATCACTTGTTGATCTCGGTTTTTTCCAAAATTATTTTCCAAAAACCGCAAAAATGCCTATACTCGAGTCCTTCTGGACACCCTGCATTTGGACGAATAGTGTTAAAAATGGGTGTAGAGTGGTTGCCTTTTATACAGTGGTAAGTAACTTGTAAACATTCTGTTTTTCTTGTAGTAATGTACATTCCTAAGAATATATGTCACACCCAAAACAAAATACTCCTTACTTTCAATATTTACCAAATTCTCAAAATTTTCTGATCTTGTAAAACACTCTTATTGGATTTTGGTTCACATTTGCCATTTATACTTTTTCGAAAACTGAAAATCCAAAAAATATATTCTCTATTCAAAAAATTAACAACCAAGGGAATTTTTCATTTCTTTATTTTTAGTCTTATGAAGTCTTATTTTAGTTTTTTAAAAAATACTAATTTACCTAAGATTCATTTTAAAACACTTTGTTTTTCGTGATAAACTTTTGAATTTGCGTCGATTTAACTAAGAGCCACATATTACACTGTAAAAAATTCAAGTAAAATCGTTGCTGCAATTTTGCCCTGTGATAAGTCAATGCAATTTCACAAAATTTTTTATATTTCAGGCCATTTGTATAACTCTAATAACACTAATAACGTATCAACTAAGAGGAGGAGATTCCACGCAGCTCTATAATCCTCTTTTCGAAGCCGACGTTAGAGAATGTAAGTTGATTACTTCAATTATGAATTTTATTAGCATAGTTCAATCTTTTACTTTAGTCGAGTTAACAATCAAAAGAATATTTATGAATTGCTTTTATTGCTTTTATTTATGACTTTGCTTTACCAATATTAATATTTGATAATATTTTTTTTCAGCGATGCAAGTATATGGAGGAATCTTTATATTTTTCCTCTTGCTCTTAATTATATCCTGTGGGATGTTAATCTTTGGACTTAGAGAGGGAGTAAGAGGCTGGCTCCTACCATGGCTCATTTTAATGTTCATTGTAATTATGTTCCAACTCATATTTGGTCTATGGTTACTCTACGGTTACTACATCTACGTAAGCACTTCACAGTTGCATTTTCTTGCATTTTTTTATTATACTTATATTTAAAATATTTCAGCAATAATTGTTGCAATTTTTTCCTTGCAGCTTGAATCAGTGCTTGCAGCATTGTGGTGTTGGCTCTGGATGGGTTATAACGTAAGTATTGTTTCTAACAATTTAATTTTCTATAAATATATAAAAATGCGTACAAAATGTAAACGAATGTTAAACCTTAAAAATTCCTTTCTTAGATTTATTGCTGGCTTTGCGTATACTCCATGTATAGAATCTTCGAAAAGCTTCAATCTCCAAACATTGAGTTACTGTGGCCTTAATCTGGATATCATCGTCAAAGATAAATCGATAATTTTAAGCTAGTGAAAACTAGGATAAAGGTACAATGCCAAAGTACACATTTTTTGATGCTGTTGCTTATTATCTGATGCCTGCAATGCATTTAAAAAGGCAATATGAAATCGTTACTAAAAATATTCTGGAGTAACTGAAAGGTGGTCTAATGCAGTTTTGATTACGTTAAAATTCTTTCGAAGACCGAAGACTGAAAGTGGCTCGTATTAATAGCCTCCCGTCCAAATACGGTCGCAGTATGTTTGAAAAACAAATTATACTGATATATTCTTCCAAAGAGTCTTCAGTTCTGACTTTTAAAAAGCTGGGCTTTATACACCTATAAATTTTACTGCACAAAGTATTATAGGCTTTTTTACTTTATTCGATTGCAATTCCACTTGCTTTTAATTTTAAAAAAGCATACAATCGTGTCTCATGTTTTATCTAATAAAAAAGGTAATTTTATCTTTCAAACCTGAAGTCAAAGAATAATTTTTTAATGAAATGAATTAAGCACATGAACAATTAAATGATATAGGATTATTTTTTGTCGCAACCAGTGCCTTTTACTGTAAGACTCATTATTGCATCTCATTTCGAAGTTTGCTGGAGTCTTTAAAAAGAAATTAAGAGCTTGTCTGAAAACTAAAATTTTATATATAATTAAAATAGAATTAAATTAATTAAATTAATTTAATTAATTTAATTAATTAATTTAAATACTACTAATTTAAATTAGGTTTTATAAGAGAAACATCATATCTTTGTATAAAATGTGAAACTTCTCAAATGTGAAGTTTATTCTCAACGATTTAGTACAAGTAGAAATATGGTTCAAGCACTGCCTAGAATAAATTAGTCACATCACGTATAGTGTCGAAAAATGGTTTATGAGATCAGCAATTTATTAATACCAATGTTCGGGAAGTTCCTTAAAAAAAGTAACTCGTTACAGTTACAATTACTAACTAAAGTAACAATAAGTTCCTTTAAAGTTACTTTGTTTTTTTTTTTAATGACAAGCAGAGTTTCGATAACAGAGTAAACTAACTATCACTAAAAGTGAATAAAAAACTTATTGTTAAATTTGATTCAAATAAAATTTGAATATTCAAGTTATTAAAATCAAAGTTCAAAATCAAACTTCAAAGTTATTAAATATTAAAATTAAAGTTACAAATTACTGATATAAATTGGAAAAAACAGTTATATATTTTTTTACTAAGTTACAGAAAAAATTACTCGAGCTGTAACTTTTTCAGTAATTGCGTTACTTTAACGAGTTATTCCTCAACGCTGACACTAACTTATTGCACATCACTTTTCTACTTTCTATATTTTTACATTCTCATCATCATATCAGAAGGTATTGGTTTTATGTGAAAACTGACTTTCCGAATTTTTTTTGTATTACCATAGTGAAATTCTATTTTTTACGATAATTATGTAATATTCTTTTGCAATAATTATATTTAATATTATGTATACAACTTGTACTTCTATAAAGACAAATGTAGACAAATGTACATTATTTTGTAACTTTGTAATAAAGCGTTTCGTTATATAAGTAAAAGTTTGTTTTTTAAACATGGTTTTCTTGTTCCTAAATTTTGTCAACAAGGTCAACATAATAATGAATATTTCATAAATGTAAAAAGTTTACAAATTTTCTGGTTTTCCAGAATGTTAATTATAAATTAATTTTGAAAAGCAGGAAATAAAAATATTTAGTTAAAATTTACGATATCTTTAACTTTATTTATTTTTAAAAAATAAGTTAATTTTTATTTAAAATTGATTTCACAAAAGAAATTTAATCATGATCAATCTAAACTCGTCTCTATCATGTAACGTCATTTGTTTAGGAAGTTTCTCACTTTACCAACGCATAGTTGCTTCGAAAATTATATTGCAAACAACACTTATTTCATTTTAATTTATTATTTAATATGAAGATTAGCAAATGATATTTTGAAATATTTTTTATTTGCAATGCAAATTTAAACGATTTCTTATAGCTTTGATAAGAAATCAATTATTTAAATCGATATCTTTTTAGGAAAAATTAATTTATGTACTTTAATACTTTTCATTTAGCTCAATAAGAAAAACTCAGTATTTTTATTCAAAAATTTTGGATTCGTTTTTTTAAAGGAAAATATCGATAGATTAATTGCAACAAACTTGTAGAATGATTCTTCTTTTTATTCTACCATAGTAGAGCAAACTTCATGACGAAACTTAATATTTGTTATTTTATTATTAAGTTAATTCAAAAATATAATTGTACACTAGAAAATTTTTTTTTTCAAAATCTTGAAGGTATTTCACAATTTAAGTAATTTATTGATCTGATGGGCAACTGCTTTGGTCTAGAGACTGACCCTCTTGATTCCGATTTTTCAAAAACTAATGTTGACATCGACGTCTCAAAAGTGAAAAATTCTGATCTTTTGATTATTTTTTTAATTGGAGGGCCAGGATCAGGAAAAGGTATATCATAATATAACATTTTAAAATATATATTTCAATCGCTGATATCATATCTATCGCATATTAATATATTTTATAATCATTTTGAGTGAGTTTCGAAAATTTTTGACAGTTGAAATAACGTTAATCTTGGGTAATAATAGAGTTTTAATTCTGAACAACAAAAGCAATGTTCAATTTATGTTTTTCAATTACAGAAATAAGTCAAAATAAATTATAAATCAATCCCTAGATTTCTTGGAACATAATTCAGTCATCACTGATAATTAAATATTTTCAATTACCAGATACCTTTAAATTTGAAATTCTTTATTAATGCAAAATATTGACAACAGGTACTCAAGGTCAAAAAATATCAGAACAGTATGGACTATTGCATATCTCAGTGGGTGATCTTTTACGAGAAGAAATTTCCACAGGAAGTAAAAGGGGCATTGCTATGGCGCAAGTTATGAACGAAGGAGATTTAGTGCCAACAATGACAGTCCTTGATTTAATAAAGGAAAAGATGATTCAAAATTTAGAAAAAACGAAAGGTTTTGTGATCGATGGATTTCCAAGGGAAAAATCACAAGCGATGCTTTTTGAAAATGATATAATTCCTGTAGATATTGTAATCTATCTGCAAGTTAATGATAATCTTTTACGAGACAGATTGCAAGGTCGAGCTATTATTTCTGGTAGAAATGATGATATGGAGAATGTGATTGAACGTCGCATTAAACTTTTTCGAAAACATAACGAAGCTCTTGTAAAATACTTAAAAGAAAAGATCATTTTTGTAAATGGTGAACATGATATGAGTGTTGTCTTTGCTGACGTTTGCAGCGCTGTTAATCAAATTTTGGAGAAATAAGAATCTTGGGTGTAATTAATTTTATTAGATTTTAGTGGTAATTAATTACATAATTAATATTAAACGAAATGTTGAAGTTATTGTAAGGTGAAGTCAAAAATAGATTGTCATCTAAGGCTTTTTTTTATGTTTGCTTTTTAATATAAGTAATTTAAGTAATTAAATTTGATAAATTATAAATTGTATATTCGCATATTATTCCTTAAGGGTGTACTCCCCGTACAGTCAAGCTCAAAATTAATCAATCTTTTTATTAATTTATAAAACCGACGAAAACAGACACACAGTCATTCCTAACGAATTTTGTTAGAGAAACCTAAGGGTGCTTTAGAAAAAAAGTAGTCTGGCTCATAATAGTTTGTTTAAAAACAGTTATTTGGATTTTAATGTTTTTTCGTTTTAGAAAAAAAACCTTAATTTTTATTCAGTGTTATTAATTATTACTTCATTCAATTAAGTATGTAATTGAATATAAGTAATTAAATTAATTTCAGTAATTAAATTTATTAAATTATAAATTGTATATTCGCATATTCTTTCTTAAGGATGTACTCCCCGTCAAGCTTTAATTAATTAAATTCGTTAAATTATAAATTGTATATTCGTATATTCTTTCTTAAGGATGTATTCCCCGTACAGTACTCTCCGTCAAGCTCAAAATTAATCAATCTTTTTATTAATTTATAAAATTGACAAAGGCAAGACACAGTCATACTCTCAACGAATTTTGTTAGAGAAACCTAAGGGTGCTTTAGAAAAAAAATAGTTTGGGTCATAATAGTTTATTTAAAATCAGTCATTTGGATTTTAATGTTTTTTCATCATTTTAGAAAAATAACCTTAATTTTTATTCAATGTTATTAATTATTACCTCATTTTATTCCTTAAAAGATTCTCTACAATTCTAATATTAGTACAATTTTATAGAAATTATTAATAACTTCTATAAAAGTGTACCAAATAGAATTTGGTAAATGATAATTATTTATTTAATTAATTCATTTGCAAGGCGAATAACTATATAATTCTTTAATAAAATTTTATTGAAGAATTATATAGTTATTGATCTTGCAAATCAACGTGCTAAATAAAAAATTTTAATAAGAACCTTCAAACCCTATCAAATAGAATTTTAAAGAATCTTTTTAAGAAAAAAACAAGCTATTAATAATTAAAATTTAATAAAAATTTTGACTTTTCTCTAAATAAGAGGGAAAAACATAAAAGTCTAAAAAACTTTTTAAATAAAGAATTATGAACCAAACTATTTTTTTCTGGATTATGCTTCAGTTTCTCTCGGTTTCTCTTCTAAAATTCGTCACAATTAATAATGAGTTTTATGTCGCCAATTTCGTAAATCAAAATAAAGCTTTATTATTTTTTGACAGTGTCTAGTATTACGTAAATTTCCGTACAACTATCAAACGTCATAGTATGGGCCGAGGCTATAGTTACGGAATTTTCCGTAACAATAGCCTGTGCCCCCTTTGTGTTGTATGCTAGTTGTACGGAAAATTTCGCAACAATATCCTTGGCCTTATTTTTTAGCTAGATTGTACGGAAGGAGCATCGTTAAGGTGAAAAAAAATCATAATGAATATTTGAAGTCTAATTTTGAGCAAACGTATGAATAGATGAAAAAGTGCAGGAATTAAAAACAAGAAGTGTTTCCTTTTTAATTAGTACTAGAATTCATCTTATTTATCAACCCAATATAATAAGTGGTTTCTGTGAACTTCAATAATTTGAAAAAGAAGACTTAATATTAATTATAAAAATTATTATTTTTTAAATTTGAAATTGGGGCTTGTCATTAATAAGCAATTGTAAAAAAGTTACTATTTTTTTAAATGTCAAAAACTGGGACTTAAAAGTCTCAACTTTTTGCCAACAACTCTCATAAAATACATTATTAAGGAAGAATTGGACATTGAATCGAGTAAAAAGTTAATGCCGTTTAGTGGAAACGCATATTTACTAATGTAAATAATGCAGAGTATGTTTAACTTGAAGAATTGCAAGTTTACTAAGTAATTGGTACTATAAAAGATTAATTTTCTATTAAAAATAATATTTAACGTAAAAAATGACGTTTTTCGGTAACAAAATTCAAAATTTTTGACATTGAGTGAATGACTGCTTAACGTAACGCCAAAGAAGACACTAAAATGTAAATTGCGATTTATATGTTAATATGGAGTAAATATAATCCCAAAGCATTTGAGAATCTGATGTACATTAAATTATTTCATAATTTGATTTTTATTAGCGATAATAATTAAATTTTTCATTTTTAAAATTGGCTAATTAATTAACGTAGTAACACCGCAGCCTGGTTCTTATTTTTTTCAAGCGTTGGTAGCATTGTCGATCAGCTGAGAGAATACAGTCGGATCTCCACCATGTAAACTTCTGTCGATCTCTGGTGCGTTTTAGCTTTTATTAAAAAAAAAAAATTTCAAAAATAATTTGTTTTTCAAAATAAATATTGAAACGCACCAGACATCGATTCCTTGATATATTCTTTATTATTTCCTCAAATTTCAGCATTATGTTTGCATTCGTAACTTAATAAACCCGCTGAATGTAAATAAAAAATCGGTCGGTAATTCATGACGTCATTATGTATCAAATACCCTTAATTGATTCCCCTATAATTAGCAATTAAGCAGGACCGTCGAGAGGAAATTCGGGCCCGGGACTGCAGAATAACGGGTCCATATACATAGAATAAAAACATTTGAAACATGTAATTATTTATATATATATATTATTAATGTTTTCTCGCAAAATATTTTTTTTATATTCTGACAATAAAAAATTGGAAAAATTTTTTAATTTTCCGAATTTCCGGCTCCCCTAGAAAAATCCGGGCCCGGGAGAATTCCACCCTTTCCTCCCTCCTCTCGGCAGCCCTGCTAATAAGTGTAAGTGGAATTCATCAAAATCTATAGTTTAATTCTTTATCTCAATAATATATTGTTTAAAAAACTCCTGTGATTTCATTCTATTAGTTTTTCAATTATCAAGAATAGTACACTCTGTTTTTCCATAAGAGACCGTGTTAAAATTAATAAATTATCAATTACTAAACTATTTAGTAAAAATTCTGAAATTTTCTGTGCTCTTTTATTAAATTAAAAGTCCTCAAAGTTTCAAAATTTTCTGTGATTCTGTGAGTCCAATTCCTCCTTAATATTATTTCTGTAAACTATGATAATATCTGATCTAAATTGTACCTAATTTAATTAGTGGTTGATTTTTAATAAATCTTAATAGTTGTTGATCTCAATCTTCATCCTACAGTAAAATAGAGAAAGAGGAGAAAATAGAAACCAAAGGACTTGGATTGTCAGTTGCAATAATCTTGCTGTTAATTAGTCGGTAAACTAAACGATGAGTGCACTGATGCGTAACTTCAGAGCGAAAGCTTTCGAATTCCAATACCAGGTTGAATTTACACAAACTCCCACACAAAATATAGCCAAATACAAATATACTGGTAGTCGTTTGCAGGGGTTGAAAATGCGAAATTAGTGGTGGTGAGAATACGTGAGAGAATACTGTTTCTGAACTCAGGAGAGGGAGAGTTCGAAATTGAAAGGCATCAGCGTGAGGGTGTGCAGTCAGTGACAAGCGAAAGACCGTGTCAGAGGGTAATCCTATTGGTGGACGGCAGCGTCGCGACGTTCGGACGTCATTGGCTCGTTGGTGGACGTCGAGGGCGTGGCTTTCCCCGTTTCCTGGCGGGGGTGGCATGGAACAACCCCTGGTAGCGATTACGAGAAAACCACACGGGGTCGAAGGGTGGATGGGATTCAACATGGCGGATATACCAACCCGGAGGGTGAGCCTCTAACACTATAACCCGTTCGATCCTCCGGAAATGGCTTTTCTCGATCCACTCGCCCGGGACAACACTTCAGGAGTCGCAAGTTCGTTCAACTTTGCAATTAATTACTCTCCTGTAATGGACGAGTCTGCTTTCAGCATCCCTCACCTTTGTCGAGCTTTTAGGTTGATGCAAATGGTGTAAGATCGCTGGGAATTATTTTGAGTCTTGGGATGATAAAGATCTGTATAATTTATAAGGAAATAGAATTTACACATCATTATCAGCAATGGAGGAGAATCTGTTTAATATAGAGACAATACACGGACAAATTATTGGATCTTGTGTAATTGGAAAGTGAGACTTTAGATGGTGATTATTATATAATGTCTTTTGCTCGGTGTGGTGAATGTAGTAAAAAGTAGAACAAAAGAGTGGTAATTTCGAAAGAAATTTAAAAAACTGAAAGTTCAAGTGAAATTTCAATTGGAAGAAACGACTAAATTCAAGAATGGATCAAAAACACGAACAATCCTCGAAAAATTATGTTAAAAAAGGAGAGAAAATAAAAGCGATCTCCAAAACACCCTGTTTCCCTTCTTTCATCCTCCTTTTCAACTGATTGTGAAAACTGACAATAATTTTAAAAATAAATGAGCATTTTGGACATTAAGGTCGGCATTTGCGAAGCGTTTTTCTTTTATTGAAAGGAACTTTCATTTTCCTTCTTGAATTTAATTAATATTCAATATAGAAAACATTATTTTCCTCCAAATTTTTTTCAATATGTAAGAAACAAAAAAGATAGGAATTTAGATCCAATAGTGAACAAAAAAGGAGGAGGGTCAATAAGGGCTGATTTTGGGCCCAGAATCAGAAAAGAATTTGTTTTGTGTAAATAAAAGTTTTAATAGATTTGAACTAATTTGCCAGAAAGTTGTTAACTTAAAAGGTATTATGGGCATGAAAAAAAAAACAAGTCTCATCATACTTAATTATACTTTCAAGAATTGCAATATTACTATTGACATTATTGTTTAAAAGGAAAAAAAATTATTTTTCAAGAAAAAATTTTTTATTTAAAAAATTTTATATTTTTTTCTTATTTTTAAAAATTTTTAAACAAATTTTTTTCTTATCGCTCCTTACTAAATTTTTAAAAGAAGACGATATTAATAAATGATGTCTTATTTTCTGGGAAAAAAGATTCTCTACAATTTAACGCAACCAATTAAAAAAAAATATATATATATATATATTATCAAATATAGTTATTTGTTTATAAAATTTCTTGTTTGAAATCTTATTTTGTGATGATTTCAGTTATTAAAAAATTTATTTAAAAAAATTGGCTAATGTCAAGTTGTAGTGAATATTATTCCTCAGTAAATAAGCTTTCATTCATTAAAATCGTACTTTAAAAAAAAATTGGTCAGAAACGATAAGCAAAAAAGCTCGGCCGAAATTAAAATTTTTTAAATAAATAATTTTTTATATTTAAAATTTTTTTCATGACAAACAATATTTTCTCTTATCAATAACATTAAAAGTAATATTTCAATTCTTGAAAGTATAATTATATATGTTTTCCTGAGACCTGTTTTTTCGAGCTCATAATACCTTAAAAGAAATTTTTTGACGCAAGAACCAGTCAAATTAATCGATCGATCGTTTAATTAATGGCTTTTGCGTCAAAAAATTCCTTTTAAGTTGACAACTTGCGGGCTAACTAGTTTTAATCTTTCTTAAATTCTTCTCTTTTCAACCTCCAAAAGAGGAATAGTGATTCAGGAATAATTTAAATCTTTTTGAGTTATTTAAAAAAAAATATTACTTTCTGATTCTGGGCCCAAAAATAGCCCTTACTGACCCTCCTCCTTTGTGTACCTTTAATTTCTTAATATTTCAATCACTTCTATTTTTATCCATGGTCTCTTTATAGAATCCCATATAATAATTTGGGTTCCTATATAAAAATAAAATTGATTTCCATCTATGATCTTGTATTTGGAACAGAATTCAATGTGATCCCCCATACAAGTTCAGCATAAAGTCAATAAATAGGATTCTATATAAGAAATTGAGTAAACATCTCTTTTTTAAACTTTTTATTTGTATGTGGGCCCAGGTAGAATTTAATATGAAAATAAAACATAATTTTTGGCATCCCATATATAATAATTTAGGATGATGTAGGCTCCTATATATAAGAATCGGGATTCCTATATAAAAATAAAATCGATTCCCATGCATGATCTCATATTTGGGATAAAACTTAATGTGGAATCTCCGTAAAAGTTTTCCTCAGAATTTTATATGTATAGAACCCCAAATTCTTATATATGGGATCCTATAATGACCATATAGCCCTATGCCAAACTTGAATCCTTGCTTCCTACCTAAAATATATTTTAACTTTAACTCTCTATAATTTTGATTATTTTTGCCGTTTAGTATATGATATAAATTTTTAATTGTTTTTGGCCTTTTACGGCCGCAAAAGGCCAAAAACGATTAAAAATTTAACTCTCTAAATCTGAAAGTCACTTTTGACTAATTAAGCAGTCATGGAGAAAAAAAATCATCAAACGTAATCATCTGTTAAAATAAGGGAAGCTGAATTTTTCTGTTATATTTACAAAAATTTCTGTTCAACTTACAGGTGGTCAGTAAATTTAACAGACATTTCTCTAGAATTAACAGAAATTTCTGTTAGGTTAACATTTTTTAGGAAAAATTAGAATTCTATTAACCTAATAGACATTTCTGTTAATTAGAAATATCTGTTAAATTTACTGACCATCTGTAAGTTTAACAGAAATTTCTGTAAATATAACAAAAAATCTGCTCTCCCTATTTTAACAGACGATTCAGTTAATTTTACAGATTTTCTTTCTCTGTGTGTGATTTCACTGGAAATTAGACATTATTGACTAAAAGTTCGTCAAAATACTCAATAACAAGCAAAATTCTGGAAGAGATTAGAAAAAACTATAATTTTCTTCACCTTTCCCATGAAACGTTAAAAGTGAATGATTAGTAATTGTTTAAGCAATTGCAAAATGTCTGAAACGAAAAATATTACTCCTAACACTCATTAAGTAGGTCACTAATTTCAGAAAATACTAACTTTTCATGATTTTTTGCGAAAAAATTTAAAGAAATGATAATTGTTTAAACAATTGAAAAGTGTCTGAAACAAATAATATTACTCCCAATATTCATTAAATGTGTTATTTATTCCAGAAAATATTATTATATAATAATTTATAATTAATTATTAAATTATTATTATTATTATTATTAAAAATTAAATTAATATATTATTATATATAATTAATTATTCTTAACATTCACTTGTTGTGTCATTAATCCTAAGAAATACTAACTTATCATGATTTATAGGGAAAATACAATTGTTTGAAAAATAAGCAATTGTATAAAAATAATTTAAAATTAGTTAGAAAATACTTAAAATTTTTGCACTTATAGAATGAAAATAGTTCAGGTTGAAATAATTCCAAAATTCGCATTTTTAGCATGAATTTTAGATAAAACTGCAATATTCTATTTTTTGGGGCATTTTCGGGGCACAATGTAAAAAGGTTGGGGTTGTTAGAATTAAAGGTTATTTAGTGGAAATTATTCGTTGAACATTCCTTAAGAACTGACTAAACTTTAATTTGCAAAAGTTAATAACATGTATTTATCTTTGACATTTCTTCGAAAAATAAGCTTTCCTTATTTAGAATCTCATGTTAATTTCAAAGGCCCGGGAGCACGAGTTAATATTAAAGAAATAAAAAATACGCCATTTTATACGAAAACTACACAAAAAAGGGGGATCGCGTTCCTCTATCATAAAAAAGTTTTGTAATGCATTTTTGGACCACCCAAGTAGTGCACTCAAAAAAATGTATGATTAAGTTGACCAGAAGTCCCACTACTCTGCCGTCCAAAGTAAAAAGATACATAAGTGACATTGTCGCTTAGGTAGACTTTTCCATTGCTAGGTTTAAGAGAATAACCCTAAACTACAAAGTCACTAACGTATCTTTTTACTTTGGACGGCAGTACTGAATTCAGGTGTACACTTGTTCCTGAATTCTTTTGTATTCTTGTGAATTCTTTGAATTCTTTTACATTCATTTTGTATTTTTTAAATCATATTTTTGAATTCGCCTTGTATTCTTATTTTGAATTCATCTTGCATTCGTTGAATTCTTTTGAATTCACATTGTATTCTTTGAATTCTCTTGAATTCATCTTGTATTCTTTGAATTCTTTTAAATTCACCTTTTATTCTTTGAATTTTTTGAATTCATTTTGAATTCATCTTGTATTCTTTGAATTCTTTTAAATTCATCTTGTATTCTTTGATTTTTTTTGAACTTTTTGAATTTTTGACTTCAGGTGTACATAAAAATTGCTAGTGGCTAAGCCTTCGCCAGAAGTCTAGTTAAATATGTCCTTACTATTTTTTGAGTCAAATATAGGAACAAACATTGGCATCCTTAATGGATTATGGAATCGTATATGGGTGAAAATAAAAAAATCGACGAAAATGTGTCTCGAGAAAATTACGCTCTTATTTTTAGAAAATATCCTGTTTTAAGTACACTCATCTCGCGTAAACGTGCCGGCTTCGGGGGTAGGCGGCACGTTAGTAGGCGTTATTAAAATCCAGTTTGAACCGGATTTAAAGCGACGAGCGAGTACTCTTATGTCAACACTTAGGACCGCGTATATAGTCTCTGAACGTACAGAAGTATATGCCCAGAGAGTCATGATGTAAATAACTTTTGGCGGCCCTGACTGTTCGAGCGATGGCCTTCAGTGTAGGCCGTCAAGAGACGCTCAGGGGGGGAGACAGAAGCAGTCAAGCATGAACAACTGTGAAGCCGGCCCGTGAATGAGCTTTGAATGTACTTTGGAGTATATGATGGAAAAACGTGTTTTTTTACGGGATTCAAGCTGCTGATTCCAAAAATAGAGCCAGATTAGTTATATAACTGACAATTCTATGACATAACCTCAAAAAAATTCTTACAGCAGCAACAGCCAGCATTGCATTTTTATGGATTTTGAGCCACAGAACCCAGTTTTTAAGTCAAATCTACATAGTAACGAACAAATCTGTTACATTATTCCAAGAACATACTGCATTACAACAATCTTCTCTTAGAGAAGTCTTTCTCATCATATTTATTGTAATTAAGCTTACTGCGTTTCTTCTGAGCTATGAGTTCTGAGCCTCTTGTGTTATGATTCAATCATAATTCTTTAGACTGGAGTGTCCATTCATTTGCATCCATTGAATTCACTTACACTCATCGCTAGATTATGGGCCACTGGATTTCGGGCCGGCTTCATGGTCGTTCACGCTTCACTGATTCTGTCTCCCCCCCCAAGCGTCCCTTGACCGGCCAACATTGCTCGAACAGTCAGGGCCGCCAAAAGTTGTTTACATCGCGACTCTCTGCGCATTTACTTTTTTACGTTCAGAGACTATATACGCGGTCCTGAATGTTGAC
>JBAGKK010132727.1:0-24682 GCA_037177015.1 Euceroptres primus
TTCAGAATATTAAATAAAAAACATTTTAAAACTTTTAAAACCCATTGCATTAACTGTTATTCATTGGAAACTATTATCTAATGACCGGGAAAAAATTTTCGATGACCGGGAAATGACCGGGAATTGTTTTGGTCGGTGAAAACGGCCACCCTGAAATTTTTATACGTCTTCTTCACTCCTGCATGATTCTCCTTATAAAAACTGTGTTGAGATACTTATATAAATATATATTATATTTATTTCCATCTTAATTAAATTATATATGTTTTAAGATTATATTACATTGTCAAGAGTTAAAATAGAGTAGATATTAAAGAAAGACAGAAAGTGCATATAAAGGTATTAAAATTCACAAAAAGGTATGCATGAGTAAAAAATTATGTTCATAAATGTAATATCATTACAATATTGTTGTGTACGATTCGCTAAAAATAATAATTTTTCAAAATAAATACTATTTTGGATTTACTTTCATATTGAAAAAACGACATGTCACAAAAAACTAGAGACAGATTTTTAATTTTGTCAAAATCACAATTTTATTCGATAAAATGTATTTTATATGTAATTACTATTGTATGCATTTTGTGCAAATTGTGAGATAATAAATATAATATTCTTATGAATCTAAATTTCTAAATTTATTATAACATATGTAAAGGGTTAAAATAATAGACCAAATCTCAAAGAATGTGCGTATAAAAGCTTAAAAATGTACAGAAACGTTCATAAAATAAGTATGCACATAAAACTAATATTATATTATTGTCATGTATATTGGACTGAAAATTTTTAATTTTTTGAATAATGATGCTGGATTTTGACATTTACCATGTTTATCCACTATTATTATTTATAAACATAGTATCATGTTATCCCTAGAAAATAAAGCATTTTACATTTATAATACAGTATTTTTTACGTCTAAGATCTGTATCTGTATAAATTGGACAGAAAAAAATGAGTTAAAGAGGAAATAAACGTAAAATTGTACAAAAGATGTGTTTCTTTATTTATTGGTGCATTTATTTTAACCAGTTTGAGTACAAGTTTAAAGATATTTGGAAAATATCAAGTATTTTCAAATCCCTTCTATCCAATTCTAGAAAGTTCTACCTGCAGCTGCAGCCGGAGAATCGATGACAGAACCTGCACAGGCGTGAACTACAGTGGGCGTGATATAATATATATTATAGACGACTCAGGAATCGCAATATAATTTTGCATATTTTGAATCTCCAGAATTGTTTATAACACGATTATAAAGCTCTGTTACAATTATTTAAAAATTGCACAATCTCAATATATATTTTATGTTTTATATTTTATATATGTTATGTTATAAATTTTATATTGTATAATAAATTCAAAAAGATTTTATATAAGTCTATCTAAAAATAATGTAGTGAAACAATTTAGAGTATTCTTTGTTCTTAAATTCAGTCTACCATTTACTAATTTCGTACTTTGTTCGTTCAAGTGGAAATAAACAGAGAAAATTTCTTATGGCTAAAATAATGCTTGAATTAATTTTCAATAGTTTGATAATTGATTATCCTCAAAAGCTTCCCCAATAAGTGATTGTTTTTTTAAAGCTTATAAATACTTTTACATATTAAAAAATATTTAATGCAATTATAGTACATTATTTTTCAAATTATTATCAATAAATTTGTAGATAATATTACAATGTTATATTTTATGTGAATTTTATTTATGTTATTTTTATCACGTCATTTATATTGTAGTTATTTATACTTTCAATTGACTGTTTTTATGAAACTGGAAAAGAAACTCTCCATTTTTGAAAATTGTATTCTTGTTTCAATTCAGGATAGTCGTATCAATGAAGCTACTGGTTCTGCTTTTAAGACTTTTTGGCTCGCTTGGCTTGGAGACCTTGAAGATATGATAATTCAACTCTGTGCTAGGAGCATGTATAAATAACGTTATGTTTCAGAAAATCTAGTAAATATATTTAAATTAGATATTCACGACCTAAATAATAGGAAGCATCTCGAGCGCAGCTTGAAATAAATTCTGGAATTTTCCACAAACATCTTTATTGATCGCGTTTTCATCAAACTCTTACTAAAAATACTCTTGCATTGTACTTATTTTAAATTCACAATCTCAACTTGTAAAAACATTTATCAGTTTTCAAAATTCAAACATTTGATTTTGCTATGTTATTTATTGGAAAAATGTTTTGCTTTTTTTTGAGAATATATATTTTCTTTGGAGTTTGTAGATTAATAGTAAAGAAAAATTAACTTCTTGTATAAAAGAAGGTAAAATATTTGAATTTATTATTAAACTCTATTATAATTACTGATTACACATTGTTTGTAAATATTAAATGGTGATAATTCGAAAATTTAATTTTGATAGTTAGACTTTAAAATATATTCTTTTTCTCCATACATATTTAGTATTTTATAAATCTACTGCGTTTTTCATGAAAGCATTTGACCTCGCAAGAAAGAATGAAACGTAGTGAAACATTATGTGCTCACACGCACTGACACATTCGCAAAGAGTGACTCACATATTGTGTGAAACAGCAACTTCCTGCCTGCACGTTTCATCTTATTAAATAATTTTTAGGAAGTGTAACGTTTTTCTGGAGCAAGGATTCAACATTTCTTACATATAAGTTTTCTCTTTTCTTGATAATCTTAAATAATAGATATTAATACATATTTATAATATTTATTTATAAATTATATAATTGTAAAAAACATTATAAATATAATATTTATGCATTCTAAGCATGAAATGTCAAATTATGAAGAACAGTCAAGAATATTGAATTCACACATATTTCCCAAAAATTATGTAAAATTTATGTATATAATGAATTACATACATATCGATAGTCACTATACAAAAAATTATGCATCATAAATAAGAAGGTATTAAAAAAACTTGCAAACAGTAGAAAACTAGTTCTCATTTGTACTTGCGACATCTTAAATAATTTTAATATTGTTTAATACCTTCAGTTTTACTGTTATGCATAATTTTTTGTATAATGATTATCAATAATTTCTTTTACATAAATATTATGCATAATTTTTTCACCTGGGTTTTTACAATATTTAATCGTTAATTATTGAAATATTTTATCATTCTTATAAGTTGTGTTTTATCTCTTGAGTTAAAAAACGAAATATAAAAATGATAAACTCGCAAGAACCAGTGTTGCACCTATTATTTTAACCCTGCAGTAAGAATTTGTCGAAAGAAATTATAGATGTTTCAGTTTTTGAGAAGATAAGTAGTCAATTTTAAAAAATTTACAGATTTTGAAATTTAAAATTTTCAATTTTGAAATGTACAATACTGCATGGAAGTGAATTTCAAAAAAATAGAGCGAGTTTTCTAGGAAATCATTTTATCGACGGCGGATGAACCCATTTTCTCTGCATTTCTGCAATCTTCTTTGCCAATTCAGTAGAAAATAAGCGGTCAAATAAAAAAATAAATGAAAAACTCAAAATTGATAACCCAGGTGGAAAAAATTATATTTTTATATAGTTTTGTATCCATATACATATAATATAATAATTTTTATATATAACTTTTCCATCTGGGAAAACAATACATAAGTATATTGCTGGTAAAATAACACAAATAAGATATTTTCGATGGAATCTAGATTCACAAAATAAAATAAACCATTAGGAAGTATGAATAAGTTAATTTATTGTACATTTTTTATGAGAAAAATCTAAATTACATCTATTTGATCACAAGTCTTTCTCTCCACAGTACCTGTGGATAAGGAGTCTTTTTTTAGCTCTATTGTTCGAAGACCAAAGAGGACTTTATAAGCGAATGTTCCAAGCAGTGCTCCAAAACAGGGGCCAACCCAATAAACCTGTTGTAGATTATAGAACGCAGTAAAATTATTTTCTACAAGACAGTTTAAAATTCTGATTACAAGTAAATTTTAATTAAAAATAACTAAAATTATAAATTGTAATAATCGATCGCAGCAAAAATAAAGTTCTCTTTCTCTAGATAAGCATCTAATTCATCTTGAATAAAAATAGTTGACACAAGTATTACATAATTTATAAAAAATTTATTATCTTTGTATTTTATTAATATTCACTATGTTTTTACCCATTGGTCCTTCCAGGCATTTTGAAATAATGCTGGAGCAAATGTCCTTGCAGGATTCATACTGCATCCAGTGTAAGGAGCCTAGATAGAAACAAAGATACATTTTTAAAAAATATATAAAAATATATTAAGTAAATAAAAATATATACCGAAAAAATCGTCGCTTTACTATTTTCAAATAACAATACAAAAACACCACATTTTTAGAAAAATGTATGAAATTGTAAGTTGCTATTTAATTAAAATAATTGAAGACTGAGTTGTTAATTTTTTAAATTAGTTGTAATTAGAAAAATGTACCGCTGCGAGAGAAATAGCGACAACTGAAAAACCGAATCTTAATGCTGTAGAGTCAGTGGTGTGGGCACATCTTGGATCCCAGGTGGCACATGCAGCTAGCAAAACTATTCCAGTGCAAAGTGTTTCTATCAAAATTGCTTGAGGAATAGAAATTCCTGGATGAATTACTGTTACACAAAATGGGTTCGAATTTTCCAGACCATCGTTCAGAAAAATATAAGGTGTTACAATCTAAAATTAGCAAACAATGTCAAAATTACAATTTATGCATCATTGGCCATTAATTTAATTAACCGAATTCAATAATTAAGATATTAAATAAATATAAATAAATATTTACTACATACATAGTAATAATTTCCTTTTGTAACAAATTCATTATTTAAAAAAGAAAACAGTTTTCTAGATTTGTAAATAATTTGTAAAGATTTGTAAATCGCGTGTAAGTGTTGTTTTTATCTAAGAAATTAACAGAAATTATTTTATTATCCGATAACAGAAATAAAGAATTTTAATTATTGCATCGTATCAAATCAAAACCATATCAATTCAAGGAAATGCAATCACACTCAATGAAAATTAGATCATCAGAGATATAGTTATTGAGAAATTGATAAATTACTAAAATCCCTCTAATTTGTATACATTATAAAATATAAAATGTTATAAATTATATGTATTTTGTAATTACCATTAACATTCCATAGCCAATTGTAGCTCCTATAAATTGTGCTACAACATATAATAAACCTGTGGGAATAGATTTAAGTCCCCATACAACAGCTCCAATTGTGACTGCTGGATTTAAATGAGCTCCACTTATGTGACCAAGCATCTGAATTTAATTTAATTAGCAAGTGTAATTATACTAGTGATTACAGAAGTAATTAAAAACTAAATAGTACTTTTGAAAATCTACATCTTGTGTTTTTAATAAAAATATTTCTTTAAATTATACTGTTCAAACATGTCTTGAACACAATATTTGATTTATTATATAGAGATTATTTATTATACAATAGAAATATTGAGCCCAAGTTGAAAATTTATAAATAATTTATAGTAATCACAAGAACAATTCTCAAGGAAATGGATCCAGAATTTGCTTCTTCCTTTCTTCGACCGTTATTAATATCCAATAATTATTGCAAGGTTACAAAACAATTTTTTAACTTGAAAATAAGTTTCTTCTGAGTGAAACTAAGTGATCGTCAAAACGTTACATGGCTTAAAGAAATAACCATAAACGTTCTTAAAAAGATATTTATTAAAAATGAAATAATGAGTTTTAGAATTATTTATTAACCGAACCAATGACTATCAAAAATAAATGCTTAAAAAGTAGAATTAATAGTGAAATGATTACTGGAACTAAAGTGATGATTATTGGGGCATTTATTTATTAATGAATCACTCACCATGATAATGAGATTTACAGTGAGACCAAAAGTCAGAGCAGTTTGCATGGGAGGAGGGGGTGAAGCTCCCAATGTGCCAATAGACCCCATACACCCGAGAAAAATTAGAACTGCCGTCCCAAGAATTTCGGCAACACACATGGTTATTGTTCCATGATTTAATTTCCATATTGAGTCTGCAAAAGACCATTCTTGTACTACCAAAAAACCGAAATTCGCTTTATTTCTTCATTTTTCCCTACATTTTCTCTACTTTTCCTTTTTTCTTGTGCCACTACAAAAAAATCGTTAAAATCCACTCACCACTTCTGCTACTAGACATTATAAATCGATCTTAATTCTACAAAGTCTCACTAAGTAAATTACGTATATTATCACGAACAAATGAAATTGAACTGATACTCTTTATAAGGCAAATGCTACTTGAAAGCCTTGCACTTGATTTTCAATAAAAAATGTTTCATCTTATCGCGATTTTAATTGATTTGATTGGTGCCTCTGTATACTTATGTTAGGTCACAACTTACTTTTCGTTTGATAAGATTTCCTTTTCACCCTTATCTTCAGTAGCTAATCTGTTCAACAAACAAAGAAAATAAAAAATTTTCGTATTTTGTCCCTGACCGTGCTCTTATGATTAATCAGAAGTAAAAACAATGTAAGATAACAATAGCGTATGATAACTTTATGGAAAATTCACTCTGAAGATAAAGATTTAGTTTGCATTCCATACCGTTAAAATAAAAAATTTAAACCCCATTATCAAAATATAATATTTATGTCTGATTAAATTGTCTAAATAAGTAATTTAGCCAATCTTTGGTCAGGTATTCAGTAGTATAAATGAGCTTATTCCGAAAAAATTTTGAGACCGAAAAAAATATATAAAATATAAATAAATATAAAATTAATTAAACATCAGTAATGTAAACTAATTTTCGTCAGACAACTCTTCCAAATCCAAAGTAGTTAATCTAATAGAAAAATCATTTTTAAAGAGAGAGAACTTGTATAGAACAGCAATTACTCCAGAATAATAACGGGGTAGAAAAAAATTATAAAATATGAATCGAAGGAATCAGTGATATATGCACTTTTTGTTCAGACAACTTATAAGAATTAATCATAAATGACATAAGAAAAGAGAATGCTTAAAATAAGTAGTTTAGCCAATTTTTCATCAGTTATTCAGTAGTATAAATGGGTTTTTGTCAGAAAATACCCCTAAAGGGAGCTTCCAAAGAATAAAAATATGATTCCGAAAAAACTGTGAGGCCGAAAAAGTATATAACATATAAATAAATATAACATTATTAAAAACCAGTAGTATGAAACAATTTTGGTCAGGCATTCAGTAGTATACATAAATCGGTTCTTGTCAGACAATTCCCCTAAAGGGAGCATCTAAAGAACAAAAATATGATTCCAAAAAAACTTTCAGACCGAAAAAATGTGTAAAATATAAATGAATATAAAATTAATAGTATAAACCGTATTTAGTCAAGTATTAGATCAAGTAATAATTAAATACAGTCCTATATAAGAACAGAGATTAATTACTTTATTAACAAACTAATAAACCAATGCAAAAAATGAATACCCACTCACGATATAAGTAAAGACAGTGTCTTTTTTTTGTCAAAAACACATTGATATTTGAAAAATTTCGATACTGAAGATAAGAAGGCAACAACGGATCGAGATTTTCGTTCCATGTGTTTTAATTGGAAAATGACGAGAAGAGATTTCAATGCCAGAAGTTGTCAGAGGGATACTTCTTTGTATGGAAGTTTAATATATCTTTGTGTCAAAAACGAAATTATGGTTACTTAATCCGAATTAAAAAATTCAAACTTGAAAAACATATGGATCCAAAATCTCGATCCATTGTTGTCTTTTTATCTTTATTATCGAAATTGTTCCAAAAGGGCATAAGCACCATTTTGATGATTTTACAGAAGACGAAAAATGTTCTCAAAAATCGAATTTTATATTTAGGAAAGAAGAAAAAACTTAGTCCTGTT
The DNA here is from genome assembly GCA_037177015.1 of Euceroptres primus. NCBI lineage: Eukaryota > Metazoa > Arthropoda > Insecta > Hymenoptera > Figitidae > Euceroptres > Euceroptres primus. The sequence continues at coordinate 7,874 of JBAGKK010132727.1, forward strand.
ATACATCAGTGCTGAACTGAAATGTGATAAGTTTAATTGGAAAATGTTATTAAGTTCCGAGAATATGGAGGGAGAATTTTTTTCGCTCGGGGCGCATTTTTTCTCAACTTTGAATTTTTTTTCGTTCCAGATTGGACGCATATTCAAAGTTCAATTTTCAATTGAAAAAAAAACAAATACTTAATCCCGAGTTCTGAGTAAATAAAGGGGAATTTTGTTTAGCTCGAGGCGCTTGTTTTCTCAATTTTACACGGTGACGAATAATCTCTAATTTTCAATTCAACAACGCAAAAGCAAAATAAATTTGGAGCTACGGAGTTACAAAAAGTTCCAGAATATTGCAAAAAGTTGAAAAATGCAAAAAAAATTTGAAAAAAACAAAAAAATTTTTAATTGTAAAGAAATTTGAAAAACGACAGTATAAAAATCCCTTTTGTCACAATGTGTATTACAATACTTATCTGATTTTATGAATTCTGTATTGGTTTATAGGTTTGTTAATAAAATAATTAATAAAGATTTATATTTTACTTAGGACTTTATTCAATTATTAATTGATCTGTTCTTAACTAAAAGTGTTTTTATACTATTGATATTTAATAATTCTTATATTATTTATATTTTATAAATTTTCTCAGTCTCAAAGTTTTTTTGGAATCATATTTTTGTTCTTTAGAAGCTCCCTTTAGGGGAATTGCCTGACAAAAACTCGTTTATACTACTGAATGCCTGCCCAAAAATTGGCTAAACAATTAGAATAGTGACTAACATGATGAATTATATAATTAATTATTAATGATTATTTTTAATCTAATATTAATTATGTTATTAATTATTATTAGTTTTCTGACCAAAAAACTGCACATATCATTGATTTCTTCGATTCCTATTTTATAATTTTTTTCTGCTTCGTTAATATTCTGGAGTAATTGCTGCTCTATACAAGTTCTCTCTTTTTTTCAAATGATTTTTCTATTAGATTACCTACTTTGGATGAGTTGCCTCACCAAAAAATGCCTCTAATTGATTGTCTGACAAAACTGGGTTGGTACTACTGATTTCTGACTATTTTTACATTTATTTAATCTCGCATCGCCTACTGGACTCATTTTCTAAAACTTTTGTTCTTAAAAAATAATTGATATCAGGATATTGTATTTCTCTTATTTCGTTAAAACACAAGACACAAGGAAACTTGGATGAAACTTTTATGAGTCTAGAGTTCTTCTACTATCAATTTCATTTACTCGACGACATGAAATGTGAACAATTCACTACCTAATCTATTTCCAGAAAATAATTTTTTCTACAACCCTTATAGAACCAATTTCAGTAAATGACTAGCCATCGACTCTTCCCTAATGTAGGTACTCAGAAGAAAGTAGTTTTTTTTTCTATGCGCAAGCGTTACGAAAACGGTCAACTTTTTTCTGGACATATACTACTTTCAGTTGTGAACTGCATTCCAAGTGAATTACAACATGGCCCATGAAGAGGGAAAATTCAGGAATTCAGAATACATTTCAGACTACACTTTTGTGGTAAAAGTGGCTCGTACTTTATTGACACCATTAGGAATTTGGCCTCGATATGGAAACGATACGTTCTTTTCAAAAATACTTGTAATGATGCATTTTCTCACAGTGTTTGGTTTCATGCTATTTTTGCTGATACCCCATTTGTACTACACATTCTTCGATGCCGAGGATTTGAGAAAACTGATGAAGATCATAGCAGCTCAAGTTTTTTCTAGCCTGGGTGTAATCAAATTCTGGACGATGATTATCAAGAAAAAGGAAATTAGATCCTGTCTGGAAGATATAGAAAAGAATTTTCAAAATGTGGAAACAAAGAAGGATCGAGAAATAATGCTGAAGAATTCCAAAATTGGCAGAATGTTCACAACAGCTTACTTGGGCTTATCATATGGTGGAGCTTTACCTTACCACATCGTGATGCCTTTAGTGGCAGAGAGAATTGTTAAGGAAGATAATACAACTCAGATTCCCCTTCCTTATTTAACTGATTATGTTTTTTTCGAAGCTGAGAGTCCCCTTTTACATGCATTCATCTTTGTGCTGCAGATTTTTATCAGTAGTCTTATATTGTCAACTAATTGTGGAGTTTACAGTATGTTAGCGGCAATTATTATGCACGCTGTTTGTCTTTTTGAAATTGTTTGTAAAAGATTGCAAAATATTTCATCGGATTCAAATATTCAGGAGTTAGTAGCTGAATTGGGAAAAATTATTCAGATGCATAATCGAGCTATTGAGTGAGTTTAAAGCTTTAGTGATAGAAAATAATATATGTAGATTAATGCAGGGAAAATAGTTAATTAATTTTTATAACACTGCAGAAAAAATAAATGCAATAATAGTTTTTGTTAATTCAATAAATTAATAATTAATAAAATAAAATTTAATAAAATTAATTTAATTTAATAAAATTTCAGATATGCTGAAAGAATAGAGCGTTCACTAAATATTGTTTTTCTGTGTGAAGTTCTGGGATGCACTGTTATCATATGTTTTCTAGAGTATGGAGTTCTACAGGTATTTTCAAATTTAAAAAAATAAATAAATGAAATATTAACGATTACTATGAGGATTTCTATATCGACATTTCTTTTAATAAAGAAAAAAAAGTTATATAAATTATTATAGGATTGGGAGGATCATGAAGTATTAGGAATGATGACATATGCGATTTTGATGACGTCCATTTTCGTCAACGTTTTTATCATCTGCTACATTGGTGAAAAACTTAAAGAACAAGTGAGTAAAAGAATCATAAAAATACAAATAAATAAATTTTTTTGTATAAAAAAATCATAATTGCTTGTATATCCTTTGTTTATCAAAGATGTTACGGTTTCATTTTTAAAAAATTATCTAATCACTTACACTGAGAAAAAAGATTATTAGATCCAAAGAAATGCATTTAATTGATTCCATTTCTTTGTATCAAATAATTATTCATTCAATTTAATTAAATATTTTGTAAAGGCAAGAAACTCGTACTTTGATTCAAAGAAATCATTTCTTTTTCGACATATATCGACAATACAAAGTAATAATTTCTGGGCTTGTAAATGTGAGAGAGTTAACTCAACTAAATCATTTCTTTGAATCTGAGAATCTGGTTTTCTTGAATACTGTTTTCGTACTCAAAGAAATATTTATTTGATTCGAGAATTCGATTCTTTGAATTGACCAAGACGTATTTGAGTAAGTAATTTATTTTTGACACCACAAAAATATTTCATTGATCTGAAGAAATATATTTTTGGCAGTATTCACCTTACACATTTATTTGAATCAAAGAAATATTCTTTGATTCAAATATTATTTTTTCTCAGTGCATGCTTTATCTTTTATAAATTCCTGAAATAAAGATTTAAAATTAATATTTTTATTTTAATATTTTAATATAAAATTATTATTTTAAATTACTAATAGAGCATGAATGTCGGAATATCATCATATTCCATAAAATGGTACAATCTTCCTAAAAATGTAGTGATGGATTTAACTTTGTTGATGATGAGGTCCGAACATCCTTCGTGTCTAACAGCAGCAAAAATGTCTGATCTTTCACTTCAAGCTTTTACTGGCGTGCGTATATTTTCAATTTAAAAAAAAATTTTCTGCATTTTTGTAAACTGTATTTAAAAAAATATAAATATGATATTTTCAGGTTTGCAAAACGTCAGCAGCTTATTTAAATTTTCTTCGAGCTCTGGAGATTTCGTAATTCAAAGTCTGTTATCCAAAGTTTTTTCTGGGAAATTTTAATTTTAAATAATTATGAATAATTTATTTTTTACAATAAATGTATGTATGTAGCACAAGCAAGCAATTAATAGCATTTGCAAATAGACATTTTGAAGGTGCAAAAAATCAATTTTATACAGGGCGTTAATTAAGAAATAATTTAGTTTTTAAGGCTAAAATAATTCAAATTTACAAAAACTTCCCTTTCGATATTTGTTTGAAAATTTTTCTTTCGAACAATTTTCTTTCAGTGTGCCTGAAAGATTGCTTTTCTTCCTACACAAATGTTAAAGTCGACTGTAAAATATAAATCATGCAAATCAATATCATATCAGTAAAAAAGTCGATATATTCAATAATAGATGTAATTATGCTGTTATATTACCCACATTAGTTCTTTTTTTATATTTTATCATAAAATTCTATGTAAGCGACGATTATGGTTTGAGAAAGAAATTAGAACCCTGGAAACTTTTTCTTCCATAAGAAGAGTTTAACCTTTAGTTGATGATCGGTATTATGTAAAATAAACATTAGAAATTTAAAAAAATTACAGGAGCTTAAAGAAAAATGACAATTTTTTATACATGACCTTACGCAAAAATACAAAGAGATCATTTGAAAATTATTTTCACGTCCAAAAACTGATGATCGAAATAAGTTTCAAATGATATTTTTAAAAGTAAGTTTCTTATTCATTATTTTTGCTAATTTTTTCAAAAGTATAGCTCAAAAGTTTTAGAAAGAATAAAGCATAGCAGATCATCGATTGTCTTGATAGAAATCAGGCGGTGAAGTCTGATGTTATTGAAGTTTAAATAATTAAAAATCTAGGCAGAGGAGAACGGAGAAAACTTACAGCAGAATCATAAACATAACTGAAAACTTTAGTTTTTTGAGCTCTTATGTACCAGCAATTAAATTTACCGAGAATAGATATTAGAATGCATCAGACTTAACTTAAAATGATCAAATTCATCGAAACATTTTACAATATAGAAAAAGTTGTGGTTTGTTTCTTTGTACATTTTCAAAAAATTATAACTTGAACAAAAATGTTTGTTTTTGATTTCTAATTTTATATTAATGTTTGGTACTAAAACCTGTACCTACATAAAATTTTCCATAAGTATTGATAAAACATTCATTCTTAATAATTAAAATTTTGAATTTTCCAGCGAAAAGTCGGACTGAAGAGATTATAACCAATTAAATTTTGGTTTATTTACTTCTTTCGAATGACAAACCACAACTTTTTTTGCTATTATATATCAAATTGTTATTTTAGCATTGACTTTTTATCTACCCTAATAAGTAATAATAAGCGAATTGAAGTTGAAACGTAATTTTATTCGTTATTGTTCTCAAATAGAGAAAACTGCTTATAAGTTCCGTTTGCAATAAATGTAATGATGAGCAATCATCATTAATCTATAACCCTTACTTGAATCGCATTTACTGCGCAGGTGTATTTGATTTTTTATTATAAGCTCCTTCGATGAACGTTCAGTGCATATTATACAGTTAAACCTGTGCCATGGAAATCTTGAAAAAAGAAGCCAACAAAAACGATTTGGCAAATGATAAACATAAATCTGATTATGAATTTGCCATTCAATTCAATCGATGGCTGTTTAGGCCATTAGGAGTATGGCCTTTAAATTCCAAAGACTCAAGATTAGAAAAAACCATGTCCATAATCTCAGTCATCTACTGTATATTTTTTCTTCTGTTTCTAACGATTCCTGGTTGTTTGGATATGTTGTTAATAAAGGACCTTGAAACAGGATTAAAAAAAGTTGGACCTTTGAGTTTTAATATAACCAACACTATAAAATACACTTTGCTCATTATTCATCAAGATAAACTTAGTCTTTGCTTGAAAACAGTTTTTGAAGACTGGCGCGATGTGAAAGATCAAAAGGATAGAGAAATCATGATAAACAGTGTAAATACAGCTCGAAATTTCATTCTCATATGTATATGTTTTATGTTTGGTGGAGGTCTTTCTTTTTGTACGACCTTTCCTCTGCTGGCAAATTCAGTTGCTCCTGAAAATTCCACTGTCAGAAATTTGGCTTTTTCTGGTCATTTTATTGTATTTGATGAGCAGGAGAGACCATTTTATGATATTGTTTTTTTCATCCAGTGCCTGTGTACAATTGTCACATGCTCTTTGACGTGTGGAGTTTGCAGTATGACTATTTTATTTGTGATGCACATTTGCGGTCAACTGCAAATTGTTATGGAACTTCTCGATAATTTAGTTATTGATGATCAGAATAAAGAATTTCAAAATGTTAATCAGAGGCTAGCGTACATTGTTGAACGACATACAAGGTCCTTGAGGTGAGCAAACATTGTGACAATTATTGCACTAAGCAAATTTAATTTATTTTGAAAATGGTATTTGCGGTGAAAAAAATTATTTTACTCGCGTATTTCACTTGAAAATATAATTTAATCAACTACACTATTAGAAAAGTTCGTAAATAACCGGAGTTTTTAAGTTACAAAAGATAGAAATTTTTTTATGAATTTTCATGTAAGTATCTTAAATTTTAGTTACAGTAACTGAATTTTCCTTAAATTTATCAACAAGTATCTTCAATTTTTGAAAAAGTAACTAAATTTTCAGTAACATGTATATTTCTGCCTAAAGGTTTATTTTTTAATTTTGAAGTTACGAAAGTTAGAGAAATTTTCATGAATTTTCATGAATATTTGTTACAGTAAATGAATTTTCCTTTTTGTATCTTAAATTTATAAAAAAATATCTTAAGGTTTTGAAAAAGTAATTAAATTTTCAGTTACATGTACATAATTGCAAAAGCTTTATTTTTTAATTTTAAAGGTACGAAAATTAGGGAAATTTTTATGAATTTTCATGAGTTTTAGTTACTGTAACTGAATTTTCCTTTCTGTATTTTAAAATGTAAAAGTAATTTAAATTTTCGAAAAAGTATAACTATATTTTCAGTTCCATGTACAGAATTGCATAAAGCTTCAGTTACCTCAACTTATAATTTTTTCTCTTACTGTTTCGGAATTTCAAGTTACATAATTCTGCAAGTTTCATAAATTCTCAGTTATGAGTCTCATAAACTTACGTTATTTTAACGGAATATCCAGTTACCTTAATTTACGAAATTATAACTGAAACTTACAAAACTGTAACTGAAATTTCAGTGACGGTCACTGCATAAAGCTTTAGTCTCATGACTCTGAAAATTACCATGGAAATTTCTAACAGTGTATTTGAAAGCTTGCTTCTATGATTCAAAATTAAAAGTATATATATATAGAGTTATAAAGAGTCTGTATAAGTGGCATATATATTAGTGTAAAGTACACATGTTTCTTATCATGTAATTGTTTTTAATGTCTCGAGCTCACACATATGTTCAAAAAATTTTTTTCATAGAATGGCAGTCCAAGTGGAAACACTTGTGAATGAAATATGTTTAGTTGAATTTTTGAGCTCAACTTTTGGAATCTGTTTAATGGGATATTATATTATAGCGGTACGAAAAACATACCCTAAATTGATTATGTACATTTTTACTCCAAAAAATTCGTATTAAAAAATTGAATTAAGTAGTTTCGTAGTTGCTAAAATAATTATTTTAATTGAAATTAGTACATTATGTACATCAATTTATGATATTTGTAATTATGCCATTTTTTACCAAGTTAAAACTATACAATTACGAAAAAGTTGAAAAGTATTTTATCAATACACAATTTCTTTCAGGAATTAGAAAACGAAAATATAACAGGAGTAATTTACATTTATTGCATGTTATTTTCTTCCTACCTGTTTAACATTTTTATATTCTGTTACATTAGTGAACTTCTTCTGGGTCAGGTATATAAATTTTTATTAAAATTTTTCCACTTTGCTTTTGATTTGTTAAAAAAAGTTTCTAATATTTAATTACCAATGGAGCAGTGCGAAAATGTTGGAAAAAAGGCATACATGATCAATTGGAATTCTCTCCCTGAAAAGAAGGCTCGCAACCTTATACCAATTATCATCATTTCTTCTCGACCTGCGAAACTCAACGCTGGTTATATGGTTTCATTTTCAATACTGTGTTTTTGTAACGTAAGTACATTTATTCATAGAGTAAATTAAATATTATTTATTAATAGAATTCAAAAATAAAGATCCAAACTCAACGTCCAAGAAAAAATTTAAAAATTTCATGAAACTAAACTTGGACAAATTCAAAAAGGAAAACACAAAAAAAGTGTAAAGAAATTTGTCCAGATTTGGTTGCATGAAATTTTTAAAATTCACAAAGTTGATAGAAGTTTTCTAAAATTTTATAAATCAGTTTATTTAAGTTATTATTTTTTAAATTAATAAATACTAATAAAGAATTTGCTTTCAGGTTTTGAAGGCTTCTGCCGCATACCTAAATGCAATTCGCACATTTGTAAAATAATTTAATGGAATTTCAGTCGGACATGTAAAAGCTTATCAAAAAGTATCTTTTATATCACACTAATTATACTTTAATAAAATTTACTAAGTGACCCTATATTTGAAGATATAAAAATTCAGAGATTTAAAGTGTTAAAGAAGTGTTCATAATATTTCTGTTTTACTCTTTTTTTTGGCAAAATTAAAAAATATTCCAACATTTGGAAATGAACCACAAACAAAAATATCTTTAACAATTGTATTTAGGAATTCTGAAGATGTTGAAACACAAAGCTTCTTTAAAATCAGAAGTTCGATATTTACAATTGATTCACGATTTAGTAAAAAATTTTTTCGCCAATTATTTTGCATGAAAGAAAACTTAAATTGCAGTTTCTCATCGAGTAAGAAGAACAAAAATTTTTGTCATTAGACGTAATCATAATTTTCTCGTCGAACTTAAACTTTATCAACTTCAATAATGGTTAATCTATAACTCTTTTCTACTTTCAATGAAGATAAGCGCGCATGCGTATTCTATTTTTTCTCAGACGCTCCTTCGATGAACGTTCAGTGCAAATTGCGCGGAGCATACAATTGAATCATGAGAATCATAAAAGAAGTCAAAATCGGCTTTGCAAATGATAAACATAAATCTGATTATGAATTTGCCATTCAATTCAATCGATGGCTCTTCCAACCATTCGGAGTTTGGCCTTTGAATTCAAAAGACTCAAAATTTAAAAAAATCATGTCCATAATCTCAGTCATCTACTCTATCTTTTTTCTTCTGTTTCTAACGGTCCCTGGTTGTTTGGAGATGTTGTTAATAAAGAACCTTGAAACAGGTTTAAAAAAAATTGGACCATTGAGTTTCAATATAACCAACGCTATAAAATATTCGTTGCTTATTATTCATCAAGATAAAATTAGTATTTGCTTACAAACAGTTTTTGAAGACTGGCGCGATGTGAAAAATCAAGAGGATAGAGAAATCATGATAAAAAGTGTTTACACAGCTCGTAATTTCATTATTATCTGCGCGGGTTTTATGTTCAGTGGGGGTCTTCCTTTTTGTACTATTTTTCCTCTGCTGGCAAATTCAGTTTCTTCTGAAAATGTGACTGTTAGAAATTTAGCTTTTTCAGGTCATTTTGTCGTATTTGATCCACAGGTCAAACCATATTACGATGTAGTTTTTGTCCTGCAGTTTGCATGCACATTTGCTACGTGCTCTTTGACATGTGGAGTTTGCAGTATAACCATTTTATTTGTGATGCATATTTGCGGTCAGCTGCAAATTGTTATGGAACTTGTTGATAATTTGGTTATTGGAGATCACAAGGAAGACTTTTCAACTGTTGATAAAAGACTAGCACACATTGTTGAACGCCATTTAAGATCGCTGAGGTAAGAAACTATTAATACGAGTAAATATTTTTAGGAATGTTAATATTTTGTGTTCTTAAATGTTGTATATTCTGAAATTATTGGAATATGCTTTTAAAAAATTTCTTAAAGCTTGACTGTTAGAAAATTCTTGAAATTTCATCCACTTTTCACTTAGTGTGATTGAAAATTCATTTATATGTGGTTGAAATTTCATTTACTGAAAATTCATTTATTTTGGTTGGTTGAAATTTGATTCAGTTACGGTAATTAAATAAAACTTCAAGTAAAGTAATTGAAGTTTTTTCTAACAGTGTTTGATCACAATACTGGTTGACACATTAGTTAGCACATCTGGACGAAATTCTCTCAAAATGTTTTAAATAATAAATTTAATGTGTGAGCTAAAAGAGAAAACTAATTTTCTGCATCAAAATAAAAATAATAATATAATGCAATATTTTTGAACAATGACAATAATAATATTTGGATGTTGATGATGAATTGGCTTTAGGGTCACAAAAAATTGAAATCAATTTGTCATTGAATCAGACGTTTCGGCCTCGAATATGGGCCCTCATCAGTGATTTATTTCTTACAAAATCGTAAGAAGGAGGTTGGATATAAAATGAACACTAAACACTTTCAAAAAAATTTTTTTCCGTGTCCGTTTTCTTGAAACAGCCATGCCTTCAGCCAATTCACCATCAACATCCAAATATTATTTTAACTGAGGGTCGATACAACTCCTTCCTTAAGGGGGTCAGTCCCTCTAGAGCCCGAAAAAGGTGCTTTTTGAAATTTTTTTTTCAAATAAAAAAACAGTGTAGACAATCAATCTTCCAGGGATATTTTCATCAACTTTTGAACAAAGTTTAAAAAAAAAAATAACACCAAAATATTCAAAAATGGCGGAGTAAATCATGGTGCACTGGAATGTCTCGCCGCCGAAGTAGTAGGACGGCGTACAGGATAGCGTCCGGAATTCGTAACGGAAACAGAAATAATTGTCATTTTCCTAATTTGGATACTTTTTTACTCTATATGAACCAAAAAAACCTAATGAAAACCCAATATTAATGAAAATTTGCACTGTTCCAACCAAAACTACGATTTTTTATGAAAATTTTTTAAAATATTTGTGCTTATGAAAATATTAAAAATGGATAAAGTCATTTATATTTGCAGCAAGACATTCCAGTGCACCACACGGTTTACTCCGCCATTTTGAAATATTTTGGAGTCATTTTTTTAAAACTTTGTTCAAAAGTTGATGAAAATATTCCTGGAAGATTGATCGTCTATGCTGTTTTTTTATTTGAAAAAAAAAGAAAATTCTCAAAAAGCACCTTTTTTCGGGCTCTAGAGGGACTGACCCCCTTAAACAAAATGACAATAATTCTGAACAAATGACAATAATTATTTCATAGAGATTGTTTTTGCATTAAAAGAAAGAAGAGACTTCTAATGAAAAATTTAATACTTGTAAATAGTGAAAGAAAATTTATTCTGAGACATTTTTCGAATTTCAATAATAATTGTAAGATGTTTGTTTTAAAATACTTTTTCTTCAGATTTGCAGCTGAAGTGCAAAAAATTGTGAATGAAATATGTCTAATCGAGTTTTTAAGCGCCACTCTAAATATATGTCTAATAGGCTATTATCTTATAACGGTAGGAAAGAAATATAGAAAATTATTTGTTCTGAAAAATTCTGTAAAAAGTACTAAATTTTTGCTATGAATAATTGGTTTGCATATTACAGGAACTAGAAAAAAACAATACGACAGGGGTCATCACTTATTCCATGCTATTTTCGTCCTACATATTTAACATTTTTATATTTTGTTATATTAGCGAAATGCTTCTGGCCCAGGTACACAGAAAACGTCTGACAAATATTAATTTAATATGTTTTCAGATTAATAAAAATCTCTTCAATTAATTTTTCTTTTTCATGTAATTAAATTAAATTTTAAATGAAAAATGTAGTGTGAAGAAGTTGGGAAAAGGGCATACATGATCAATTGGAATTCTTTCCCTGAAAAGAAGGTTCTCAACCTTATTCCGATAATCATAATTTCTCGTCGTCCATCGAAACTGACTGCTGGAAACATGGTTTCATTTTCAATACAGTGTTTTTGTAGTGTAAGAGCATTTAAAAGAGTAAATTAAATATAAATAATTATTAAAATTGACAAAGTTAATAGAATTTTGTTAATAAAATTATATAAATCAGTTTATTCTGGTTACTGTTTTCAAATGAATAATTGTTAATAAAGAATCTGCTTTCAGGTTTTGAAGGCATCTGCAGCTTATTTAAATGTGATTCGCACATTTTTGTAACATGATTTGAACAAATTCCAAAGTCCAAACAAAAAAATATATGAATCACAGTTTGGAAACGGAGAAAAAAGTGCAATGAAAAAATAATTCTGAATGAATCACTTGCAAAATTAATATTATGATGTCAATAAAATATTATGTGTGTAATATAAGGTTGTTCTAAAAACGATTTTTTTATTTTTTGTTAACAATAAGTCGTAAGGACATTACTAATTAGTAATTATAATTAAAATATGTTAAAATTCTTTTTCAAACATTTTCTCGTTTCTTATTAGTTCAACAATAAAACAAGCAACACACGCTCAATATAGCTATTATTTTCGAATAACAACTCCAATTGTAGTTTCCATGCAGGAAGAAAGTCTTTCCTCATAACTAACTAAAACTTGATAAATTACCCCAGACATCAATTTATCTTCGATTCTTCTTACATAAACTATTCTCACGCAAGCGCAAATCCTTTTTTTCTTGACTTTAACAGATAAAACCGATCAGTTACTAGCTTGTCTTCAAGCTTGCATCATGGGAATTGCAGAAAGGGAGAAGTACCAATCCGATTATGATTTTGCAATACAGCTTAATCGGTGGCTCTTAAAACCTCTCGGCATGTGGCCAATGAGTCCAAAAGACTCGAAATCTCAAAGACTCTTGTCCAGTGTTTATATAGTTTTTTGCAGTTTCTGCCTAGCATTTTTGACAATTCCAGGATGCTTGAGAATAATTGAAGCCAAAGGTTTTCAAAAGAAGTTAAGAATTGTCGGCCCATTGAGTTTTTGCGCACAAAACACGATAAAGTACGGTTTTTATATGCTGCGACGAAAAAAAATTGGGGTCTGTTTAGAAAAAATGTTGGTCCATTGGCATGAAATTGATAATGAAGAAGATCATACGATAATGATGACGAATGTGCGAAAAGCAAGATATTTTATGAGTATATGTGCAGCTTTCATGTTTGGCGGTGGTTTTCCATTTAGCACAGTTTTTCCTTTACTTTCAAAAACAGTGAGACCTGAAGATAATGCAACAATCAGGGATTTAGCTTTTCCGGCTTATTTTATTACATTTGATGCACACGTTAGACCGTTTTACGATTATGTTTATTCTCTTCAGTTTTTATCGTGCACTGTTATGTGTTCGATAACTTGTGCAGTTTGCAGTATAACGATTCTTTTTGTGCTGCACATTTGTGGTCAATTGACAATTGTGATGGCACTTTTAAATGATTTGGTGCAGGGAAAAAGAAGGAAATTTGAGAAAACTGATGAGAGATTGGCTTACATCCTTGAAAAGCATCTAAAAGCACTGAGGTATTTAAAATTAGTTTTTACACTGCAAAAGCGATATTGTTTATTCTATAATATGTTCCTTCAGATTTGCATCAGATTTGGAAAAAATTTTCTCAGAAATTTGTTTATTAGAATTTTTAGGATCAACACTAAACATTTGTTTGCTGGGATATTATTCAATAACGGTACGTGTTTAGAAATTAGAATGCTTTAGGAATTTATTCATTTATGCACTTCAATGTGCATAAATGACTCCTCACTCACTCCTCACAAAAATCTTAAAATTGCAACCATTTTTTATTTACTGTGGTTGAAAATTCATATTCATATTCATATTCATATTCATATTCATATTCATATTCATATTTATTGAAATCCCAGCAGTTTTTACACCAATTACAGGGTTTCTTTTAGCCTTAATCTATGCTTAAAATTATATGATTTGTCTGCATGTCGCTTATACATATCATCAAGACAAAGTATGGTATATTATTTACTTCGCTCTTACTTCCTTACTTATTACGAATTCATAAAATTTCATTTACTGTGGTTGAAAATTCATTCATTTTGGGTGAAAATTCATTTACTTTTGTTTGAAAACTGATTCAGTCACGGTTATTGAATAAAACTTCAACTAAAGTAATTGAAGTTTTTCCTTACTTTTCATTCATTGTCGTTAGAAATTCATTTACTTTTGACTGAAAATTCATTTATTTTAGTTAAAAATTCATTCATTTTGGTTGATAATTAATTTATATTTGATTGAAAATTGATTAAGTTACGGTAATTGAATAAAACTACATGTAAAGTAATTGAAGTTTTCTCGAACAGTGTGTTAGAAAAATACAACCACACTGTTAGAAAATTCTTGAAATTTCAATTTTTACTGTGATTGAAAATTCATTTTTTTTGGTTGAAAATTAATTTGTTTTAGTGGAAAATTCATTCATTTTGGTTGAAAATTCATTAATTTTTGTTTGAAAATTGATTCAGTTACGGCAAATGAATAAAACTTCAACTATAACAATTGATGTTTCCTCTAACAGTGCACTTTTCAACTAAAGTAATTGAAGTTTCAATCAGACATTTCCAACAGAGAGTGAGTAATGAATCTTATATAATTTCAGTTATTAGAAAAGAATGAAACAAACGACTTTTATGTCTGTCTAACGCTTGTGACTTATATTTTGCTTTTTACATCCTATTTATTCAACATGTTCATATTTTGTTATATCAGTGAAATGCTAATTGAACAAGTACGTGCAGTATAAATACGAAGACAACTTAAAAACATTGATGATTTTCAAAATCAAAAGCTGAAATTCAATTAAGAACCTTTTTTTGTATTGTTTATTTTTCCCTAAAACGTTTTACATAATGATTTTAAATACAAATTTTTTTAGTGTGAAAAGGTGGGTGCGGTTACATATATGATTGAATGGCATGCACTTCCTGCAAAGACGGCTCGAAATTTGATTTTGATTATTATAATTTCTCATCGACCTGCGAAACTCAGTGCTGGCAACATGATTACCTTCTCCATAGCATGTTTCTGCGGTGTAAGTATCAAAATTAATTTTAATTACGTTACTTATGATCAATACTCAATTTTCAGTTACCAAGAATAAATAATGCTATTTCATCAACAAGAATACGATTTTTCCATCTTTAATATCAAATTTCAGGTTGTAAAAGCGTCAATGGCCTACCTCAATTTCTTACACACATTTTTTACATAATTATAAAATAAGATTAAGAAAACAATTAATTAAGACATGTCAAGCTGTGCAGAATGTTAACCACCAACAAGTTTTGATTAACAAGTAAAACTTTTTCTGCTGTACATTGAAAAAATTATATATAAGTATATTCTTGGCAGTAATTAAGGACATTCTTAAGTCATACACTAAATTTCAAATATTTCTTGCAGTGTAATTCTCAAGAATTGAGAATAGAAAATAAAAAAAGAAGTTTTTTTTCACTCGAATAAAAAGTTTTACATTATTAAAAGTTGTAACTTCATTTATACTCATGGTTGCTGCAAATTATTCTCAGAGAAAGTTTGTTAATTATTCATAATAAATTCTAGGCAACTTTTAATCACTCGGGATAAAAGGACGCATATGCTTTATAACTAATAATCCCTTCATATATGTGACTTCAACATACAAAGGAAACAAACTTTTCTACTGATGAGCTTTTCATTGATCTCAAGACATCTGACCAAGCTTCTAGTTCTCATTTGACCGTCAATTCGAGAAGACGGCTCTACACGCGCAAGTGGATCAGTTTAATTCTCTTTTTCGCCTTTTCCTTTGTAGTGATTATTTGCCAATAAAAATCTCAGTTGACTTACTAAAGATGCAAAAACAGAATTTTGAAAAAACCACGATTACAAAGAATAAAAACTTTAAGACTGATTTCGAGTCAGCAACGCAATTAAACAGATGGTTACTCAAATTTTTGGAAACCTGGCCATCATCCTCCAAGTTGGAAATCCTAAGATCTTTCTTTTCAATGCTTCTTTGCAACTTCTTGCTTGTTTTTATGCTGATACCAGGTTCTCTTTACGTTTACGAAGAAGAAAATTTCGCATTGAAAATAAAACTTCTGGGCTCGATGGTCTTCTGTTTCGCGAATATTTTAAAGTATTCATCTTTTATAAGACGAAAAAATAATCTTGAGTTTTGCCTCAATCTTGTTTTGTACGATTGGTCCTTAATTGATAATGAGGAAGATCATCAGATTATGAAAAATAATGCAAAAAGGCTCGAAGTTTTACGATTTTATGTTTTATCTTCATGTATGGTAGGGGACTTTCATTTGCTACTTTTCTTCCTTTATTAGTGAAGCCAATCATAATTGACAATGTAACGATTAAAAATTTTGCATATCCCAGCCATTATCTCTATTTTGATCCGCAACAGACACCTTACTATGAAATGGTTTTCGTCACTCAAATATGCTGTACTTTCGTTATGAATAGTGTCACCTGTGCAACTTGCAGTGGTGCAATTTTATTCGTATATCATTGCTGTGGACAATTTGAAATCGTGGTCAGTCTTCTGAACCATCTTGTTCCAGAATTACATGAAAAGAAAAACGAAGTGTCTCAGAATTTCAGTAAAATTGTTCAACTTCACATAAAGACAACCAGGTATGCAATTTAAAAAATTTTCACCTGGGAGCTTTAAATTTTCCCTATGTTATAAAGAAAAAAATCTGCCCGGCCCCCTTCGGGGGCGTGGGCACATTCTCATCGCGCGCGGCTCGCTTCGCTCGCAAGTTTGAACACGCCTAGGGCGCACGGAGTGGCTGTCGTGCTTCGCGCTCCGATTCAAAATACTCATCGCGCTCCGTTATTGTTTAACTTCGCGCTGCGCGCGAGGTCCTTATAGCTCGCGAAGGTCACCTCGCTCGCTAGTTTGAGTGCGCTTCCGGGCTCGCGGAATATTCGTCGTTTTTTGCGCAGAGTCAAGTTTATTCCTCATGATTTACTTTTACCGGAAATTGATGCTTCAATATATTCTTTATTATTTTCTGCAATTTCAGCATGATACTTGAATTTCTCTCTTATTAAAAT
>JBAGKK010132935.1:0-24674 GCA_037177015.1 Euceroptres primus
ACATACCGTCAATTAAATTTAATACACGTGTATATTAAGCCTAATATAAATTTATTAAATTTAAAATACAAGTATATTAAACTTATCATACAAGTTCATTAAACTTAATATATACGTATATTAAACTTAATAAATTTATATTAAAATTAATACATTTACGTATATTAAATTTAAATCTCGGTAAATAAAAAGCAACCTATGATTCCATAGAAAGATTTGTCGTTGATTGAACTCCAACCATCCAAGGTAAATGATACTTTGGAAATATTCTTCTGCAAAATTTCTAATATGATCTTTAGCATTTCTTCAAAACCTCCAAATATTAAATTTTTCATTTGTGTCCGCTTTGGTACCTTTGCATCACTTCTTAAGTAGTCAAATACATTCTGCGCGTGCTTATCATCAAAGAAACTGAACGGCAAATATTTTTGGACCACCCAGTCGGTTAAAAGTTTGTTTAATTCTTCTTGCTGAAATTCCATATAAGTAAGAAAAATGAAAATTATTCAAAATCTGTTCTTTAAAACATTTAAACTGAATTTGAATATTTCAAACCTCTCTAAATCGACATTAGTCAGATTTCACTAATTCATCAGTGACTAAATTCTATAATTATTATTTTCTGGCTTAAAGTAGTTAGAAAATAATTTTTCATTTAAAAAAACAATAAAAAAATAGATGGTACTTTTCACAGTATATTAATATAAAATTATACAATGGTTTTCAAGTGGAATAAAATAAATTTTTAATATTGATTGGACTCAAAGAAGAGTTTTAACCGAGGGATTAACCACTATTGAATTCAGGTGTACGTACTGTATTCCTGAATTCACCTTGAATTCTTTGAATTCACCCTGTATTGTTTTAAATACACCTTGAATTATTTGAATTCTTTTGAATTCATTTTGTATTTTTAGAATTATTTTTTGGAATTCACCTTGTATGCTTATTTTGAATTCTTTGAATTCTTTTGAATTTGTCTTGAATTCATCTTGAATTCTTTGAATTAAACTTGAATTCTTTGAATTAAACTTGAATTCTTTGAATTAACTTTGAATTATTTGAATACACCTTGAATTCTTTGAATACACCTTGAATTCTTTGAATTCACCTTGAATTCTTCAGAAACATATGAAAAATTATAAACATGCATTAAATCATTATTAAATAATTCTACAAATTCGAAAAGATTTTTTTAAAGGGTTTAATAGCATGACAATAGATAATAATTTGAGACATGATTTCAAAGTTTTAAAAAATTTCAAAAAATAACCTTTCTTTATTCCGCCTTAATAGTAATTAATTATTTACACTATAATACAATTGCAATCTTTGAAAACTACCTACGTTTCATTAAACAATAATTTAATCGAATGTATGTACTTTGCAAAGATTCCAATTATACTATAGTGTAAATATTAAATTACTATTAAGGCGAAATGATAAAAAGTTTATTTTTTGCAATTTTTTAAAACTTGGAGACCATTTTTGAAATTATTATCTATTTTCGTGCTATCATATCCTTTTTAAAAAAAATATTTTCTAGTTTGTAGAATTTAAAAATGATTTTATGCATGTTTATTAATTTTCACATATGTTTGTGACAAGGTAAGCACAAGATGTATTTAAGTGTTATTGATTTGAACTTTCTGTACCATCGATTTGGAGGCATTTGGTACACCATAAATCTCCTTATATAGATCCTCATGAACACTCTCTATGTGCCTCTTTAAGTCAGACGTATTAGTGTTCTTCATCTTTATAATTTTTCCAACTCCTTTTATCTTTTCACATACAGAATACTTCGCAAATTTTTGTCCATTTTCGTCAGTTCCAAATTCTACAACTTCCTTCAACTTGTCTCCGCGGCTGGTTTTGCTTTTCTTACTTGCTGAACTCTCAGCATTTGACACATTATTGCTTTAGGTTAGTCAGTTATTATTATAGTTATAGTGATTATTATAGTTAGTTATTATAGTTAGTACATTATTTCCTACTTTTCAGTTTTTAATGTGGTTGGTTCCCCTGCTCTTTTTCTGGTATTTAAATTTTCAGATTCCATTTTATTAATTTTAGGAATAATTTTCTTAAATGTCTTTTTGTATGATAATTTTACATAGGTACTCAAGTGACAGTTCAAAATGCTCTTTCTCTATTGCTCTTGGTTCTCATGCTCTATCTTTTTTATTAATCATTTTATTAATCATTTTTTTGAAAGCTCATCTCACTTTGCGTGAGACAATTCGAAATATTGAAGTGACAGTTGAAATCAAGAGTCTTGCTCGATTACTCCTGTATTTTTTAGAACAAGACAAGCCAAGAGTAAGCAGTGGAATGCAAAATTTATCCAACTTCAAGATTTAAAAAAATCAATCATTATCAAGCGAGAATCAAGAAATTCTTGTCTGGACATGCATCACTATTTCGCAGACTTCGAACTTAGAAAGTGTCTCACATCCTCATTTTTAAAGTTAGAGGTTTCAATTTTTTTTTGAATGTTGAGAATTCATCTGGGAATATGGTCCTATGTATAACTCCAGACAAAGTGGTACGTTTCAATATGGACGTACACATATAATAATAATAATAATAATAATAATAATAATAATAATAATAATGTTTTTTGTTTAAATTATTATAATGATTAAATGTTTATAAAATGAAATGATAATCTTACCAGAGTTGGAAGAATGTCAAAAACATAGCAGACGAAAAGTATGCTGAAGACAGTGGACCTTCCACTGGCCTCGTCGACCTGGACCTTCTTTTTCCTTAAACAGGTCCTGCTATTTGTGGACCCACTAGTGCAGGACCCACTAGAAGGGTCCCAATGTTGTGGATGGCACTCATAAGCGCCGGAAGAATTTTTAGAACTCGCTTCCGACAAATCAGAAACTGATTTAAGCAGCTCACTTTTAACAGGTCGACATGCATTTTTAAAAAGGGTCACAAGCAGACTCAGGAGAGAAGTCAGGACCAATAAAATCCTCAATGAATTGACAAAAATTCCATATTTTGTCGAAATTTCTTGAGGCAGGAAAACACAGACTTCGGGTTCAAAGTTGAGAACCCCTGTTACTCCAATGCAGGCACTGACAACACTGAGACAAACCAGATGATACTTGAGGTGATTTTTCGTCAGGTTCAGGTTTTCCTCCCTGCTAATCGCTGCAAATATGGCGATAGACGTCAAAGTCAGCTCCTGAAGGATGCTCGACGAGTTCAGCATCCACACCAAGGTCGAACATAATTCTGTAAAATAAAATAAAAGAGTGGGAGATTTATGTGCTTGAGTTGGGTGAACGAAAAAGAATGAAATACCGCACGTGGATAAATGTGCACTCTGGTAATTTGAGGATAAAATGTTAAGAGAGAACAGAAAAAAAGGGTGTTAAAAAGTGGATGAAGCATGCAGTAATTGGGTGGTAATTGCAAATTGCAAGAAGTAGTAATTGGGACTGGTATAAAGGAGTAATGAAATGTCTTGGAAAAAGGTAATCACCGGATATTAAATTTTATTTAACAAAAATGCTTAGATGTCTCGTGTTTTACAGAAAAAAGATATTGTAACTCTAAATGTTGTAGTTTCTGCTACAACATTTAGAGTAATTCCAGCAGATTTTTTTCTCCATGAATAAGTTATTCCAAATATAAGAGAAGACTTGAGTCTAAGTTAATATCTACTTATAAAATTCATCTTTTTGATTTCCATTGACCCTCTGGTTATAAAATTTATTGGTGTTTTACCCAACTTTTTTTACTATGAAATAATAGTTTTAATATTCTTACTAACCATTACTATTTTCCCAATACATACCATCATTAAGGAATAATTAACATGAATTATTGGCCCAATTTCGCATTTCAATTATCGCCATTGTGACAACACTGAAAGGTCACTCCCACTGAAGTAACTATTGTTGCTGATGGGTTTACGTAATGCAGATTATAGACGCCGCCTCGCATTGTTATAAGATATAAGCGTTTACATGAAACAATACTATAATCATTTTGTGCACCCGAGCGTCGAACCAAGTTTTTTTATGATGAATGACACCCGGACAAGTTTTATGATGAAAAAAATAATTAGTGATCATTCTCTATTTTCTACTCTCGATTTCTTGCAACTTTATATAGTATAATAACTAGGTTTATGCATACAGTTATAATTTAACGAGAATAAATATTACACGGTTCATTTATTTACCTCCGAAGTGATTGGCTGGTCGAATTAAAGTAAGGATTGCGTATAACAGAAGTCCAAGTTGATGAGCGAGACTTTCTGAAAGGATCGCTACTGTCAGGATATCTATCCTTCTTTTTGAAGAGGATGGTTGGTTCTGGTAGATGAGCAGTGACCAAGAGAGAAGTAGGATGCAAATTGGCGAACCGACGCACGTGGGCAACCATTCTCCTACCTCACTTCTCATCTCTGTAAACAAGAGAAAAAATACATTTATTTCATTGTATGCTTTATTAAATAAAAGGGGCCATTAGAAGAGGCCAGATTTACTTAAAGATATTCAATAGGCTGTAGCGTAAAATACGTATTTCAATAAACGAAAATCCCTGAGGTGACATGTTTTTTCCTTTTTACCTAGAAAAGAAAAGTGTTAAGTTTCATTATACGATAAAAATTTTTTTTGATGCTCCACAATGCCAAAATAAGTGAAAAACCCCCAGAAACACGGCTTTTTTCAATTTACTCTACAAATATTAGTCGTATCAAAAAATTATCAAGTGTATGATGTTAAGGATAAAAAATTCGTCTTTTATGTTGAAAAAGTTTTGCGATCTAAACAATCCTCCTCGAGAAAAATTTAAAAAATGCATAAATGTGAAATATTTATTTTTTTATTTTTAAAGATAGGGACGCATTTTTAATTTTAATTATTAGTAAAATCCTCAGAAAATATAAAATAACTTTTTTGACCCCTTAAAAGTCAAAATAGTCAGTTTTAGCTCACTTTATAAATTTTGCTTAAGTGAATTAGTTTTTTTCAATAATTTATATACATAAATTTTTTGAAATAATACATACATATTGTAAAGTACTTTGTTATGATTAAATATGAAAATTGCCATTTTTTTCCTCTTTACCTGGAAAAATGTGTGAAGTTTCATTACGATCAAAATTTTTGTTGATGCTCCACAAAGCCAAAATAAGTGAAAAACTCCTTAAAAAACACGTTTCTTTCGATGTACACCACAAATATTAGTCATATTAAAAATATATTAAGTGTATGATATTTAGGATAAAAAAATACCTACGTCTTTTATCTTCAAAGAGTTTTTCAATCTAAACAACCCTTCTCGAGAAAAATAAAGAAGTGGGTAAAAAACGTGAAATTTTTTATTTTTTTAAAAATGGGGACGCATTTTTAATCCTAATTATTATTAAAATTCCTAGAAAATAAAAAATAACTTTTTTAATCCCTAAAAAGTCAAAATAGCCAGTTTTAGCTGACTTTTTAAAATTTGCTAAAGTGAATTAATTTTTTTCAATAATTTATGTACAGAAATTTTTAAAAACGCCATACATATTGTAAATTACTTTGTTATGATTAAATATGAAATAAAAAATGATATGTAGGGTATATCGTAAAATATGAATTTCAGTAACTGAAGATCCCTGAGATGCCATTTTTTTCCTTTTTACCTAGAAAAAAAGTGTGAAGTTTCATTACTTTCGAAATTTTTTTTGATGGTCCGAAAAGCAAAAATAGGTGAAAAACCTCTCAAAAACAAGGCTTTTTTCAATTTACTCCACAAATATTAGCCGCATAAAAAAATTATTAAGTATATGATGTTGAACATTAAAAAATACGTGTTTTATGTTACAAGAGTTATTCGATCCAAACAAACCTTCACAAAAAAATTTAAAAAATTTTTAAAAATCCGTAGAAATGTGAAATTTTTTATTTCTTTTTTTATTTTCAAAAATGGGGACGTATTTTTAATCTTAATTATTAATAAAATCCTTAGAAAATAGAAAATAACATTTTTGACCCCTAAAAAGTCAAAATAGTCAGTTTTAGGTCTCTTTTCAAAATTTGCTGAAGTGAATTAATTTTTTTCAATAATTTATATACAGAAATTTTTTGAAACGCTTCATACATATTGTAAATTACTTTGTCACGATTAAATATGAAATAAACAATGATATGTAGAGTATATCGTAAAATACGAATTTCAGAAAACGAAAATCCCTGAGGTGCCATTTTTTTCCTTTTTATCTAGAAAAAAAGTGTGAAGTTTCATTATGGTCGAAAATTTTTGTGATGCTTCGGAGAGCCAAAATAAGTGAAAAACCACCCAAAAACACGGCTTTTTTCAATTTAAACCACAAATATTAGTCGTATCAAAAAATTATTAGGTGTGTGATGTTAAGGATAAAAAAATTTGCCTTTTATGTTGAAAGAGTTTATCGAGTCAATGAAAACATTTTTTAAACAATTTTTAAAAAATTTTTAAATGCGTAAAAATGTGAAATTTTTTATTATTTTTATTTTTAAAGATTTTTAATTTTAATTATTAGTAAAATCCTTAGAAAATATAAAATAACTCTTTTAACCCCCAAAAACTCAAAATATTATGCAACATGTGCGTAAAATGCGGTTTTACACACGCGATCTCCACAAGTGGGTAAAACCGTACGCACGAGTTGCATACGATATTTTTTGACACAGTGTGCGTAAAATGCGTTTTTAATACACCCATATTAGTGGGTGCGTCATAAGCCGTTGTACGCAATAACATGGGTGTGTAAAAACGCATTTTACGCACACTGTGTCAAAAAATAATTTCTTTTTAATTCTCTAATTTGGCGGCGGTACGACCCATCCAAGTTGCAGTAGTGTTTTTAGAGGACGTTCGTGGCAGGAAATCTTAAAAATTAAATTTTGCATCTGGAACAAAAAACCAAAAAAATTCTTAAAGTAGATAAGATTGCCCAGTGAAGTACCCAGAATTTTTGAGATTGGTTGAAAATTGCCAATTTTATAAAGCTTTTAGTGTCGTTTTTTTTTCAAAAAATCAAATTTTCACTTCTAGTGATCACCATTTTCGCTTCAAGTGATCACCATTTTCACTTCAAGTGATCAGCATTTTCACAAAGAGCAATATTTTTTAATAATCTTGGGTAATTCAGTGGACAATCTTATCTTCTTTAAGAATTTTGTTGGTTTTTTGGTCCAGATATAAAATTGGATTATTAAGATTTTCTGCCGCGGACGTCCTCTAAAAACACTACTGCAACTTGGAAGGACCGTACCGCCGCCAAATTAGAGAATTCAAAAAAATTCTTTTAGACACTTTTTTTATGAATAATAAAGCCCTTAACTTTAAATTACTCAATAGTTTTTCATTTTGTCAAAAAAAAATCACAAAAATCTTTTTATTTTTAAAGGTCCAAAGATAGTCTAAATTTACTGTGAAGCAGCGTGAAAATTATTCAATATCGAGTGCCTCATTGCGAATCGCTGAGGTACCGCTTTGTCTGAGAGTCGCTACTTATTTCACGTTGGTATTTAGAATTTTATAGCCATTGAGAGAACCCACTTGTAATAATTTTCTAATACCTTTCTCATAATTTTTAATCTTCGAAGAGAGTTGCTTTCATGTTGTGTGATTAGTCGAGTGAAATCTGGACAACTGAATCCTAAATGTATACAAATATTCTACTTTAAAATGTATTCTAAACGGATACAATTTGTTGCTTTCATTCTTAAAACTACCGGAACAAATTGGATCAAACTTTAAAAAACGAAGTTTGAACTAATATTATATATTGTAAATGCTAAAATAATGCTAACAATTGTGCTAAGGTAATAATGTGGGCATATTTGAATTTAACACGGATGTAAAACATTTCTATAACCACATATATTAGTTACTTCCTGACATTTACGATTCCTGACACTTTCTTAGCACGGAATTCATTCATCTCCTGATAATTAAGCGTGGACTTGATTCTTGTTAAAAGGAGTTATTATTATGGGAAGGAGGAAGTTCATATGACTCCTTTCTCAATTCTCATGCAACATAAGAAGGCGCGTAAATGTCAAAGAGGAAGACGAGGTATATGTACCCATCAAGTGCCCCCCTCCATATTTTACCCCCCCCCTCACTTTTTCTTTTTTTTTCTCTCTCCACTTCTCAAAACCTTTCCTTCTCAAGTGTATCTATACCTACCTTTGCACTCATGCAACTTTCTATTCTAGGAGCTGCGGTCTAATTTATTGTAAAAGCCAAAGCTACTTCAGAATGAAGATATGAACTGAAAAAGCTTCTTTTTTTCTAGAGAAGAATGTTGTTTTTACTACGTTTGGTACGTTTTATTATATCTTATTATATTAACGTCTATATTCACAAGATCTACGCTTTAGGCATTATATTGGAATGCACAACGGATCGTGCAATTAGGTTTTATGCTGAGAACTAACGGTATTCTTATGCTCTAACGATCAAGGAGTAATTTAACTTGGTTAGTTTAATTTGAACTGAAATCGACAAATTTCATATATTCCATTTTTGCTAAGTCGTTCTGCAGAAATTTCTGCTTTTCACGGTTTAAAAAATGGTGAGCTTAGTGAAATTTCACTAACAAGATTATCAATTACTGACTGCAAATTGCCTACCATGTTTGCTGCAGTGAATTAACTTTAACGAAATTTCTCTGAGAAGTCATTGATTTGACAATTATCCACTGAAAATCAGTCAACTTTTTTAGTCAAGTACATTAGCGACTCTTTATTTTAATTCCATTTTATTATTTTAAGTAGTTGTAGTACTTTGAAATTTGAAATTCTTTGCATGCACCGAAAAGAAACTAGTAAACTTAACTAGTTCAATGGTTGGCTAGAAGGATTACTAGTTTTTTTGGTTAAATTAACTAAAAATCTAGTTGATTTAACTAACATCTAGTTGATTTAACTAACTTCTAGTTGATTTAACTAACATCTAGTTGATTTAACTAACTTCTAGTTGATTTAACTAACTTCTAGTTGATTTAACTAACCACTAATTGATTTCACTAAAATCTAGTTGATTTAACTAACTACTACTTGATTTCACTAAAATCTAGTTGATTTAACTAACTACTAGTTGATTTCACTAAAATCTAGTTGATTTAACTAACTACTAGTTGACTTCACTAAAATCTAGTTGATTTAACTAAAATCTAGTTGATTTAACTAACTACTAATTGATTTCACTAAAATCTAGATGATTTAACTAACTACTAGTTGATTCAAATAAAATCTATAGTTAATTTTACCAGTTTTTTAAAGTAAATTTAATAGGATTAACTAGTAAACCCACTTTTTTTCGTTGTGAATTAAACAAATTGTGTTTCATTTATATCGGTATTAGTTGAAGGCAACAAGTGGATTATCAATTTCCTTTATTTATTGTTATTCTATAGTGTTTGGGGTACTTAATAAGGGTTTTGGGGTCAAAGGGTTTTGCAAAATTTTCAATATTTTGGCAGATATTATTAATTGAAAATTGGATTTTTGAAAATTAGACCATATTTCAACAATTTTTATCTTGGATAATATTGATCGTACGAAAAAAATACTTCTACAAAAATGTACGCATAAAAGGTCTAAATTTAAGAAAATTTCCAAAAATTCATCGAAATACTAATTTTTAGATTGTTTATTTAATAAAAAATTTTTTATTGTTCTTTTCCGTCCTAAGAGGCATAGTGAAATTGTGAAGTAAATAAATAAATATAATATTTAAAGTATTCTAAACTTGTCCACGAAGTAACAAAAATGTGTTTTTTGATATTCTGAAAAACTTTGAAAATTTTTTTTTCAAAACATCAAAAACCACATTTTTGCTGAAAAACTTTGAGAATATTTTTTTCAAAATATCAAAAACCACATTTTTGCTACTTCGTGGACAAGCTTAGGACACTTTAAATATTAGAGTGTCTCAATTACTGTGAGTGTACGTATTTCTGCGATTTCTTTTCCTAATTAGAATAAACTAAGTATAAATAAGTTTTCTGGCTTAAAAAAATTCGTACAATTAAACAAGAATTGACTCGGCCCTATAGCAAAAATTAAATATTTAGTTCATTCTAATTAGGAAAAGAAATCGCAGCAATACGTACACTCGCTGTAATTGGTATATTTCTTTATTTTGTTTACAATTTCACGATGCCTCTTGGGTCGAAAAACAACAGTAAAGACTTGTTTATTAAATAAAAAATATAAAAATTCACATTTCGATCGATTTTTTCAAATTTACTTAAGTGACGAAGTTTACTGCGTATATTTGTGTAGAAGAATTTTTTGGTCTGATCAATATTATCCAAGTTAAAAATTGTTAAAATATGGTCCAATTTTCAAAACTCCAATGTTCAATTAATAATATCTGCCAAAATATTACAAATTTAGCAAAACCCTTTGACATCAGTAATTAACCAATAAATGGTTTCAAATGGTCAATGAGAATAAAAGAAATCAGCATTCGATTAAAATAAATGAAGTCATGAGAATGACAACTCGGTAAAGACCATTTGAAGTTGGCCCCTAAATTAGGTTATTTTAACTACTACTTCGGGGGACAACTTCAAATGGTCTTTAACGAGTTGTCATTCTCATGTCTTCAAATATATTAGAGACAAAATCTAGCAACGTTTCGGTCAAGGATAGACCCTTTTCAAGCCTCTCGTAAATAATCTAAAACAACATTAAAATCGAAACAATATAATAAAATCAAAACAATATGTGTGAAAATTGCTAATATAAAGAGTAGAAACCTCCAATAAAGATATTAATGGTACTTACAGATTAAAAAACATCAATAGTTGCCAAAAAAACCAGGTGAAGAAACAAATCTCTAAAAAGTCTCTCCGACTAGTCTAAAAAATTATTTAATTAATTAAACTATGATAAAGCATCACCGAAAGTATCCACTGAAAAGAATTAATTTATATCTTCAATCATCGATGCCAGAAAATGACTACGTGAAAATTTATTTTTAATGTAATACTTCTAAAATGGTAAGTTATTGTCAAAATTAAATCTTTATTTGAAATTTGACGTCACCTGATGTACATTATCTTGATACTTTATCATAATTTAATTATTTAAATAATTTTCCAGACTAGTCGGAGAGTCTTTTTAGAGATTTGTTTCTTTGTCTGGTTTTTTTGGCAACGATTGATGTTTGGTTTATTCCGATTGTTATTCTGATCTATTCACGATTTATGTTCGATTGATTTTATTAATTATATATCTATATAAATGAAAGTTAATGAATTCATTACTGTTTTGAGCTGTTTTGAGCAATTTTTTGAGACGTTGCAGTGATACGAATTTTTCCTTATTTTCCAACAATAGGTAACCGATTATAATATAAAAGATATAGATAAAATAAGAATTATTAATCAAAAATTATAAATTATGACGTATATACTTTTAAGTTTATTTAGTTTTATGAAAACAATCTCTCCGAAACTACCATTTTTTCACTAAATAACACTTCACTTAAATTTTTTAACATTTTCAGTCGGTGGAAAATACATGAGGTTGGCAGTACTTGCAGGGTGTCTAGCGGACCAGAAAATCGGGAAAAACCCGAGAATTTCATTTTACTGGGAAATAACCGGAAAAAACCCGGGAATTTTATTTTACCGGGAAAAAACCGGGAATTTTATTTATGATCGAGATTATGCTTATATTTTATTTTTTTATTCTTCAGATTTGAATAGCATTTAAGCAACTACTTGTGATTCTGTTAAAAAATAATTATTTTACGTGTTAAGAAAGTTTTAAAATATGTATTTTCGATTAATATTTATCACTTCAGTCTGTGATTAAACATAAGTTTGGCACGTGTAAATAAATAATTATCTACGATACAAATTTTGTATATGTATATTATGTTAAAATTCCCTTTTCTATGTATATGTTTACTTTCAAAAATCTCAAAGACATTTTTAACTGGATTGAGGAATAAAAATTGACCGGGAAAATACCGGAAAACCCTGGGAATTTTAAATGGCCTGATCGCTAAACACCCTGTCTTGTAATTTAGAAATACTATTTTTTTCCTATATATAATTTTTAATATATATATATATATATATATATATATATACATACATACATACATACATACATATATACATATATACATATATACATATATACATACATACATATTAATACATTTGTGTATTAATTAAAACTGATACCCACAAAAAGTCAAAATCAAACCTTCAACACTTCGGTATCTTTCGTCTACATTCGGTAAATATCGGGTTTCTTCATTATTGACCGATTATTTAAAATTACCTACTGTAAAATATTACCTAGGTACTATAGAGCAGTCTGCCCTATTTTTAATATATTTATTGGAGGTTTATACTCTTTTTATTAGCAATTTTCAGACATATTGTTTTGATTTTATTATATTGTTTCAATTTTAATGTTGGTTTAGATTATTTACGAGAGGCTTGAAAAGGGTCTATACTTGACCGAAACGTCAGATTTTGACTCTAATATATTTATTTTAATTGAATGCTGATTTCTTTTATTCTCATTGACCATTTGAAGCCATTTATTGGTTATTTCTTGAATCTATAAAAGGTCGAAACTAGAAAAACTAACTTTGGCATCAGTATTTTGTACCCTAAACACTATAGAATAACAAAAAATAAAGGAAATTGATGACACACTTGTTGCCTATTACAATAATAATCCAAAAGTGATACACTAATAATAGGATTTCTAATTTCAAATAAATTATAACAAATTTTAAAAAACTGTAATTGGATTTCTAATTTCAAACAAATTATAACAAATTTTAAAAAACTGTTTCTTTAGAATAAGTAATTTCTAGTATTTTGTGAAATTAATATATATTCCACTCTGTGTCACGGTCTTTCAGATAAAAGAAATTCTTGATTTAAAAAATGTTGATGTAATACTAGAAGAATGCAAGAGAAAAAATAGTGATATGAATAATTACGAAATAAAATATGCATTATAATGATGATTCTTGGAAGAATTATGAAGGATCGTGGTCATTAGGTTTCCCGATTGAGGGAGGACGCCTCCGCGAGATTAAAGAGGACAAAAGCAAAAGAATTGTGTGCTGCTTCACGTTTTGCATTGAGAATATGTCTCGCATCGTTGCAATACTGGTTATAAATATGTATCTTTTATCTTCGTGCATATCGCTCGTCCAGCTGTCTTCAAAGCTGAGTGCCTTCTCCTCTCATAAACCTACCTACATACTTTCCCGTGCAATCACGCATTCTTCTCAACGTTCCCCATCAGCGAGGCTGTAGCGTTTTTAGCGGAATCGAAGGGAAACGAAAGGATTCGGTTCTAGCTTCGAAATTTGCCATCCCTTTTTTTTTATCATAAAACACTATTTCCAATCCTTTGTTTTTAATTAGCAGAGTTCAAGAACAATCTTCTACAAGAAAATTGTATATCTTATCAATAATTGATAAAAACATTCATAAATACACTTAAGCATAACCGAACTTATTTCAAATCATGTAGGCAGGCCGCACAGTGAGACAATAAAGGTGCCTGTAGACAAATCAATTTTCAGCTCACAATTTTTATCCGATTTGCAATTTTTTCAAGATGAAAGTCTATGAAATTGTGCATCGTTTTACGGTCCCACCTTTCAGAAAAGTTTATAGAAATATTTTTTATCTAACAATCAAAATGAAAATTTTTTTTTATTTTTTCATAGCTGCCATTTTGTTGTAAATTTTCTGACCTGTCTACAAATGGCCAGAATTGAGGCAGAAACTCATTAAAAATGTCGTCCGGCAGTGTTAACCGCATAAAAATTTTTTTCGGTTTGTTGTAAACAAATTAGTGAATAAAAGTTATATTTTCTATATTTGCACAATGAAGTACTTTTGACCTATACTTTTTGAAGGAGATGGAAGTAAAAGAATGTTTATTTAAAATTAGAAGAAGTTTAACAATTGTTCATTATTTAACCTATAAAGCGTACTGGGGTCTCCTGGTTAGTGATGCATGTCGAGACAAGAATTTCTTGATTCTTGCTTGATAATGATTGATTTTTTTAAATCTTAAAGTTGGATAAATTTCGCATTCCACTGTTTACTCTTGGCTTGTCTTGTTCTAATAAATCAAGAGCAATCGAGCAAGACTCCTGATTTCAACTGTCACTTAAATATTTCGAACTGCCATACGCAAAGTGAGATGAGCTTTCAAAGAAATGATTAATAAAATGATTAATAAAAAAGATAGAGCATGAAAACCAAGAGAAATAAAGAAAGAGCATTTTAAACTCACTTGAGAATCTATGTAAAATTATCATATAAAAAGACATTTTAAAAAATCGATCCTAAAATTAAGGGGGTGTGATACGTTATGATGTCACGATTTACCGACGGGGTATAAAAAATATTCGGCAATCCTATTTTAAAACAGACAAAGATAACAAGTTGAAACTTGAGAGAATTGTATGAAATATGAATAGGCACATCTGTTATGTGTCATTTTTTCAAAATTTTGAAAAAAAATTTTTTTAAATAATTTTTTTCAAAATTTGTTGTGTCATTTTTTCAAAATTTTGAAAAAAAATTTTTTTAAATAATTTTTTTCAAAATTTGTTATGTCATTTTTTCAAAATTTTGAAACAAAATTTTTTGCATGTACAGTTTTTGATAAAAAACAATATTCTAAAAACGAAAATTCAAAAAAAAATTTTGATTTTAGAATTTTTTGAAAATTTTAAAAAATGAAAGTTCTTGAATTTGATTAATTGCGCATTTGAATGTGCAATTTACATGTAATGTGTATAATATAATAAGTATAAATGCTATTTGTACATTCAAAATGCGCAAATACGGAAATTAAAAAATTTCATTTTTGAAAATTTTGAAAAAATTTTAAAATCAACACAATTTTTTTATTTCTGTTTTTAGAATATTGTTTCTTATTAAAAACTGTATATGCAAAAAATTTTCCGATTTTTTCTCGCGCATAGAAAAATTTTTTGAATTTACCAGGTTAATTAAAATTGAATTTTTCAAAAACAACAAAAAACGACATTTTGCTATTCAAGGATCTGAAAGTAAGCATTTCAAACTTTATTTTTAGTTTAAAAAAAGAAAAAAAGGGTCGAACTTTAAAAAAAAATAAAAAATATTTTTGATTTTCAAGAATGATGGCTAAATTCTGAATTTTTCAGAATTTTTTTTATTCCATTCAAAATATTAGGAAAAAATCTATCAAAAACGTTTGGGTCAAAATTTTTTACATGCTATACATAAAAAGATATTTATATCCGAAATAGAGGTTTTTTGCACAAAGTACAAAAATTTCACCCCCTCTACCTCGGCAAGTTTTTGACCAAACTGATCAATTTTTTTTTAAGTGCCATCTAATAGGGCTAAACTTTTTGTAAATTTGAGCCTGATCGGAAAAATTTATTTTTTGGGGTGGGTACACTTGGGAAATAATGGCACATATAAGGAGATTTATGGTGTACCAAATGCCTCCAAATCGATGGTACAGAAAGTTTAAATGAATAACACTTAAATACATCTTGTGCTTACCTTGTCACAAACATATGTGAAAATTTATAAACATGCATAAAATAATTTTTAAATTCTACAAATTCGAGAAGGTTTTTTTTTTAAGGATATAGCACGCAAATAGATAATTTCAAAAATGGTTTCAAATTTTTTTTAAATTGCAAAAAATAACCTTTTTTTCATTCCGTCCTCATAGTAATTTAATATTTACACTATAATATAATTGGAATCTTTGCAAAGTACCTAAATTTGATTAAATTATAGTTTAATGAAACGTGGGTAGTTTGCAAAGATTACAATTGTATTATCGTGTAAATATTAAATTACTATTAAGGCCGGGACCAAAATGTAAAAACCCTCCAGGGTATGCATACTGAATAAATACTACTACTACTATTAAGGCAGAATAAAAAAAGGTTTTTTTTTGAAATTTTTTAAAACTTTGAAATCATTTCTCAAATTATTATCTATTGTCATGCTATTAAACCCTTTAAAAAAATCTTTTCGAATTTGTAGAATTTAATAATGATTTTATGCATGTTTATAATTTTTCACATGTTTCTTAAGAATTCAAAGAATTCAAGGTATATTCAAAGAATTGAAGGTGAATTCAAAGAATTCGAGGTGAATTCAAAGAATTCAACGTAAATTCAAAGAATTCCAGGTGAATTCAAAGAATTCAAGGTGTATTTAAAAAATTCAAGGTGAATTCAAAGAATTCAAGGTGTATTTAAAAAATTCAAGGTGAATTCAAAGAATTCAAGATGTATTCAAAGAATTCAAGATGAATTCAAAAGAATTCAAAGAATTCAAAATAAGAATACAAGGTGAATTCAAAAAAATAATTCTAAAAATAAAAAATGAATTCAAAAGATTTCAAGATGTATTCAAAGAATGCAAGGTGAATTGAAAGAATTCAAGGTAAATTCAAAGAATTCATGGCGTATTCAAAGAATTCAAGACGAATTCAAAAGAATTCAAAATAAGAATACAAGGTGAATTCAAAAAATAATTCTAAGAATACAAAATGAATTCAAAAGAATTCAAGGTGTATTCAAATAATTCAAGGTGTATTCAAAGAATGCAAGGTGAATTCAAAGAATTCAAGGTGTATTCAAAGAATTCAAGATGGATTCAAAAGAATTCAATGAATTCAAAATAAGAATACGAATTAAAAAAAATAATTCTAAAAATACAAAATGAATTCAAAAGAATTCAAATAATTCAAGGTGTATTCAAAAGAAAACAATATGAATTCAAAGAATTCAAAATAATTTAAAGAATTCAAGGTGAATTCAGGAACAAGTGTACACCTGAATTCAGTAGTTGTTAACCGCTCGGTTAAAACCCTTCTTTAAGTCCAATCAATATTAAACTTTTATTTTATTCTACTTGAATACCATTGTATAATTTTATATTAATATTCTGTAACAAGAACCATCTATTTTTTATTGTTTTTTAATGAACAATTTGTTTTAACTATTTTAAATCAGAAAATATTATTTATAGAATGGAGTCACTGATGAATTAGTGAAATTTAACTAATGCAGAGTTAGAGAGGTTTAAAATATTCTAATTCAGTTTAAATGTTTTAAAGAACAGATTTTAAAAATAATTTTCATTTTTCCTACTTAGAATTTCAGCAAGAAGAATTAAACAAATTTTTAATCGACTGGGTGGTCCAAAAATATTTGCCGTTCAGTTTCTTTGATGACAAGCACACGCAGAGTATATTTCATTACTTAAGAAGTGATGCAAAGGTACCAAAGCGGGCACAAATGAAAAATTTAGTATATAGAGGTTTTGAAGAAATGCAAAAGATCATATTAGAAATTTTGCAGAAGAATATTTCCAAAGTATCGTTTACCTTGGATGGTGGGAGTTCAATCAACGGCAAATCTTTCTGTGGAATCATAGGTCACTTTTTATTTACGGTCATTTAAATTTAATATAGGAATTTGTATAAATTTTAATATATTAATTAAGTTTAATAATTATATTAAGTTTATATTAAAGTTAAACAATATATTAAGTTTAATAAACTTGTATATTAAGTATAACTAAAAAAGTCTAAAATGGATATAAGGCTCAATATTGTTAAATAGCACCTAAAGCTACGAAACCCCTCATTGTAAGCGCTTGTCGCCTACTATAACTAATTTTTTAATGTTTGCAACTTTAAAATGTTTGAAGCAGCACTAAGAATCATCCGCGAAGTTCTCCTTAAGGTCAAACTTCTTTATTTATTCTAAATTTTGATAAAGTCTAAAAGAGTTTTAACTTTTAAATAAAGCCTTTTCTTGGACCACCTTAATCTACAGTTTATAAAATCAGTTTATAACATTCAATTCGAAATTGAATTTAAGAAAGAGAAATTGAATTTTATGTCACAACAAAATAAAAGTGATGAATGGATAATTTCCATTTGACAGAGCATTTATGAAATCTTAGAGACTCGAGAGGACGGCTAATTTATTATGATTATATGGAATTACAAATACAAATAAAAGCTTTATGGGACGTAATGGAAGAACTTATCTCAGTTTATGTTAATAATGCAAAGGTTTAAAGTTGAGGAGACAATGTGACGTTAAATTGAATGAGACAAGCTTGAATGGAATGAGAAAGAGGGATAGAAATAGAGGTAGGAACGAGTGACACATTTAGGTTAATTTTCCCGCAAGTAATAACAGTAACGTCACATTATGCGGCAAAACTGGTTTGACGATCCAGCCCACGTTGACCCCAGGCATCTCAATACAAAACTCCAATGCCCTAAAGGTGGAGTAGCGATTCGTGACCCAGAATGAATATTATTAACTCCTCACAGGTTAGGGTCAAGAAAAAAATATTGGGAAAGACTTTTAACCGTTGTTATTCTCAAGAATCATTTTTCGTAATCGTTCTTGAGTTGCGTCAAAAACTATCCTGGTCTATGCTTTCTCAATAGTCATCTTTTTACTTTTCAAATGTAAAACATAATTTCATACGAAATATTTTATAAATTTTTAAATAATTTTGTAACTTTAATGTTTTTAAAATAATTTTGTAGCTTTGATGTTTTTAAAATAATTTTGTAACTTTAATGTTTTTAAAATAATTTTGTAACTTTAATGTTTTTAAAATAATTTTAGAACGTCTGCAGAAACATAATCTCTGAGATAAATGAATCTTCATAACGAAATTTGAAGTTATCAGGAATAAAAGCTCCTCAAGGATTTTGTACTTAGAAGAAGTACTACTTTGTGCTAAAGAAGTGAGCTACAATAACAAAGAACTATATTCAAAAAAACTCGACCCTCTTATTCTTTTCTTTGATACCTCACTCGTATATGTGTTATTGAAAAGAAAGTCGTCCGAAAGAAATGTCCGGGTGATTCGTACTGTCCCAAATTTCAAAGAACATACAAAGAACAAAAATATAATGACACAAAAAGTGTCACAGAATATTTTCAGGAACAATGGTGATTAGCATGAGAGACAAAATTTTTCAAGACCCAGGAGATACCTCTTGTTATGTTACCAAATCATTAATTTAGCTTTAGACTGTCATTAATATCTCTCTGACTATTGTAACGACACTAACGACCCTTCAATTTAGGAACTTGGGTTCAAAATAAGAATTGTGAGAAAAGTTCTTGAGAAGATTCTCCAGGTATTTTCTCTTTAAAGATAGACTACATGATCCACTGAATGAAAAGAGATTGTTTTAGAGAAAAGATCGTCAAATTAGCAAATAGCAAAGTAAAATTAAACCATTAGAGTAGAAATCTTGTTTTCAACGGTACGACTCCTACAAATTGATAAATAAATAATACATACTGAACGTGGTCGATCAATTTAATTAGGTTAATAGAGTGATCAGATTATGATTAGATTTTTTGAATCCGGTATTATCTATCGCAAAACGAATTTGGTAAATATAATCATTTTCTAATAATAGTATGATATAAATCAAATATGTTATAATATAACCTATTAAATAAGTCCTTGTTTTTTCAGGACGGGATATTAAATTATTTAAACTACAACATTAATTAGAATGATTCACACACAAATTAAAGCCTCCGTGGGCTTCCAGTTTAAACTGAATTAACTTCCACGAACATATAAAGTGAACATGAACCTACTACTTTCACTTCGACACAAAAGTACTCAATACTCAAGTGGCATAACGTTCGAAAGATCTTTCGCACCTAACATACGCGAAAAATTCTTGATCGTGATTGTCGAAAGTTAATCGAAGCACTTAATTTTAAAGTGAAATCTTTATTAAGATCACTTACAAGTACTTAAGATATAGAAGATAAAAATGGTTTATCTAAGGCTTGAATGAAGTTATCTCTAATCACTGAATTGAACTTTTTGAAAATGAGTTATTTCACGCCCTGTTCATCGTGAGTTCCACTCGTTTAGAAACTTGCAGCAACTCTTCGAAGCCTATCAGGCTAAAACAAGGTCACCTACGTTTATAGTATACGAGGGAACGACCGACCATCTCGTGTGGCTTTATAGCCTCCATGCCTTCATTTTTTTTAACCTTGCTCAGTCTACACCTCACTACATTCCAATCTAATCGGGTGACACGCCTGCTCAGAAAACCGGTCACGTTTTTTGAGTCTAATGGCATTTTGATTAATTATTCTGGGTTAAGTTTTGATTTTTAAAAATCTGGAGATGAAATAACTTCTTAAAATCTGGAGATGAAATAACTTTTCAAAATCTGGAGATGAAATAACTTTTCAAAATCTGGAGATGAAATAACTTTTCAAAATCTGGAGATGAAATAACAACACTTCGGAAAGTAAAGAGATTCTAATAAAATCTAGGTTAAGTAAAAATTAATTAGACAGGATGAACTATTTTCCGTCAATAATTACTTGTTAAAAGTACAAAAAACACTGTTAGAAAAACTTTAATTACTTTAGTGGAAGTTTTATACTATTGATCCACCTCAAGACAAGAAAATCTTGATCTTGTTTCAAAATGCTCGAAATTTTGAGAATATTTTTAACCAAGATTCTTGAATATTCAAATGTTTTAAATGTTTTTTTCGAGAAGTTTTGCTTTTGACAACATGAAGTAGGGTGAAAATGTTTCGGTAACCATGGTAACATATAGATTAGTGTCATTCATTAATTTTTTCAAGATTCTTGATCATGACAAGACAACATCGAGACATGATTTTG
Organism: Euceroptres primus; assembly: GCA_037177015.1. Classification (NCBI taxonomy): domain Eukaryota; kingdom Metazoa; phylum Arthropoda; class Insecta; order Hymenoptera; family Figitidae; genus Euceroptres; species Euceroptres primus. The sequence goes on from JBAGKK010132935.1 coordinate 20,743, forward strand.
AAAGACGAGATCTCGCTTTTGAGCATCACTATTTTATACAATTATAGTAACTGAATCAATTTTCAACTAAAAGTAATTCCAATAATTGAATTTTCAATCAAAATGAATGAATTTTCAACTAAAGTAATTCAATTTTCAACCAAAGTAATTGAATTTTCAACCAAAATTAAATGCATTTTCAACCACAGTAATTGAAATTTCAACAACAGTAAAAGAATTTTCAATCACAGTGTAATTGAAAAGTGATTGAAATTTCAAGGATTTTCTACCAGTGAAGTAAAAAGTACTTACAGATAACCATCCTATTGTTGAAGGTTATTAAATTCCAATTTCATTACCAATCAGAAATTTAAGAAACAATTCATAAAAATGTGCATGTGCTCTCGAACCTTTAACTTCTATTTCCTTTGCGTTTTATCCTAATTTTTCATAAAAATCATGAATGTCAAATGATGGATACTCTTCAGAATTTCGCAAACAGCTGAATAAATTCTCCAGTGATCTCTCGAGGCCGATTTTTGGTTTTTTGTTTTGAAAATTCTATGTAAACAATAAACGTCGAAAGAATGTTGTGTTCAGAAAATCATTATTTTAACCCAGAGAAAATGATTTGTGTGAACTGAATATCAAGTAAAATCCATGCATTTGCATATTTGCAATTAAAGTATGTAAATAATCTATTTGATGAGTAACTTAATTGTTATAAAGAAATTTTATAAACAACTACTCTAATATGCCATTTTAGCACGGGAAAAATGTTCAATTCACTGTAATTGCTGAAATTTTTACGAAAGTGTTATCTAGGAACAAAACGTTTACAAAAATTAGGAATTGTTGTTATAAACAAATTTTATAAAAATATTCTCGAATTTGTAGTTTTAAAGTAGAAAAATAGTATTATCTCGCTCAAAATTACTGACGTTTGTTATGAAAGTATCAGCTAGTCAGAAAACATTATCAAAATTTAAGAATTGTTATTGTTATAAACAAATGTTTTAATCAACTACTCGAAATTGACATTTTCAAACAGAAAAAAAGTATTTTCTGGCTTAAAATTACTCTCTAAATCTGAATCAGTGAGAAGTGGGTCACTGAATTAAATCAGTAGGAATTCTCACTGACAATCAGTGAAATTTTACTGATGTTCTCAGTGAAATCTGAGTAATCACTGAGAACATCAGTGAAAATCCCTATTGATTTGATTCAGTGACCCACTTCTCACTGATTCAGATTTAGAGAGTAGTAAGATTTGTCACAAATTCAGAATTGTTATTGTTATAAACAAATTTTATAAATAAATACTCAAATTTGATATTTTCAAGCAAAGAAACGTATTTTCTGGCTTAAAATTACTGCAGTTCGTTATGAAATTGTCAGTAACAAAACATTGACAGAAATGAAGAACTTTTAGTGTCATAAACAAATTCATAAATAAACGTTTAATTTTTTTACTCTTCTTTGGCCCTTTAGTGCTCATTGTGCCATATATGGCACATTGGGGTGGTCCATTTTATACAGTAAAAAACTAATTTTCTAGAATCAAATCGCACAACGGCCTAAATGGTTCCTTTCATTATAAAAATAATCTGTGTAAAAGAAAAATTTCATCGGATAATATTTAAGGACGCGCAACAACCTTAAGAAATAATTTTCTAAAATTAAATTGAACAGCCTGGCCTAAACCTAAATGATTTCTTTGACTCTTAAATAAAATAAGATTGAGAAGTTTGATTTATTAGTATATATTAGGATGGTAATATAACATATGTATAAACTTATTTTAATTTATTCAAAAAATGTATCAGAAACTGTAAAATTATACTTAGTATATCGTATAATGTATATTTTCGTACGGTGAAATTTTACTTTTTTCTATAGTGATGTGAAATTATCCATTTAGCTGTTTTCAATTGTTTACATCTATGCTTAGAGCAAGTAATATCAAGGCATTATTGAAAAGCGCTAGATAATCAGAAAAAGTAATTAAATTTATTTTATTAACTAAATTCTTTTCTTAGAAATAATAATACGAAACAAAATAACTACAGTCTATTAAAATAACCATGTTTGAGCATATAAAATACTATTTCATGCATTATAAAGAAATAAAATATCCATTTCTATTTAAAACCACAAATTCGATTTGCGCAACTTCTAAATATTAATGGATTTTAAGTTTCTTTTTTAAAATATTTTTTTGGTCGAAAAAGGAACACGTTAAGCCCTTGTGCACATTGAAATTCAAAATTAATTTTTTTTGGACCACCCTAATGGCACATTTACTTTTTTCGATTTTCTAGAATTTTTATGTGATAAACTTAAAATTCTGCAAAATAAATGTGTGGATTAGATTAAAGTGGGCTTTTATTCCGCATCTCATAAGTGGGCTATAAATTATATTACACTCAATGAAAGCTGAGAAAACTAAAAAAATTATAAAATAATTTTATTGCAAAAATCGTTCAAAAAATGACCGTAATTATACCTGAAGTTTTAAAGAATTTTTAGTCAACGGATTCTGGGCGCGGGTCTCTTCTCTGATCAATCTTGATTGAAATTGTTCTGATTTATTTTCAACTACAAAAATAAATCGACAATAAAATATTTTCTTCGCTAATAGAAACTGCATTAGTTTATTACATTTTTTTGTTTTTTGTTTTTCATTAAACAAAGTAGGTTGTAATATTTAACGAAAATAAAGAACGCATTCATCATGAATTGCAGTAATTTTAAGCCAGAAAATTATTGTTCTGCTTGAAAGTGTCAAATTTAAGTATTTCTTTATAAAATTTGTTTATAACAATAACAATTCTTAATTTTTAACAATCTTTTGTTACTGGCTGACACTTTCGTAACAAATCTCAGCAATTTTAAGCCAGAAAATACTTTATTTCTGCTTGAAAATGCCAAATTTGAGTATTTATTTATAACATTTGTTTATAACAATAACGATTCCTAATTTTTGACAAATATTACTAATTTAAGGTCGGAAAATACTTTTTCCTGTTTGAAAATGTCAATTTCAAATATTTGTTTAAAGCATTTGTTTTTAACAATAACATTTCTTAATTTTTGACAATTCTTTCCGAATAGCTCACACTTTCATAACAAATCTCAGTAATTTTGAGCGAGAAAATACTTTTTCTCTACTTGGAAACGACAAATTCTAGTATATGTTTATAAAATTTGTTTATAACAATAAAAATTCCTAATTTTTATGAATTTTTTGTTCCTAGATGACACTTTCGTAATAAATTTCAGCAGTTGTAGTGAATTAAACATTTTTCCCGTACTAAAATGACACATTGGAACAATTGCTTACAAAATTTGTTTATAACAATTAAGTTACTCATCAAATCGATTATTTACGTACTTTAATTGCAAATTCATTGATTTTACTTGATATTTAGTTCTCACAAATCATTTTTTCCTAGTTAAAAGAATGATTTTTCTGAACACAACATTTTTTCTACGTTTGTTGTTCACATTAAAATTTTTCAAAATAAAAAGTTAGAAATCGGTCTCAAAGAATCACTAGCGAATTTATTCAGCTTCAATTTAAGAAAAAAAGAACGTCTAAATCGGTTTAAAAATTGAAATCTGTAGACTGATTTGTCCGAAAAAGTCCAATTCTGAACCACTGTTTGTCGCACACTGGTACGTGTGTGTGTGTGTGTGTGTGTGTGGGTGGGTGGGTGGGTGGGTGGGTGGTTGTGCAGGCGCGCGTGTGTGTGTTTATGTATTTGGAATATACTGAATTTGCGACTGCAGTCCGTATTTTTAAACCGATTTTGATTTTTTGTTTAAATGATCAGAATTAAATTTGTAAGATATTTGTGGTTTGCGATTTTTAGGTTTGTTTCTCAGTGCAATAATATATAAACAAATATTGTAACAAACTTTGTCATTTCAGCAATAGGAATTTTTATCTT